>MU736250.1:108686-147299 GCA_026770625.1 Nicotiana glauca
GTCTCTACTTCTTCGAGATTAGACGGGATACTTACTGAGTACACATTGTTTACGTACTCATGCTACGCTTCTGTACTTAAATGTACAGGGTTTGAGGCAGGTGGATCCGGACATCACTCGGGTGCATATCAGTGAGCACTTTCTGGGGCTTCTACGGTGAGCTGCCTTCTCCCTCATGCCGATTCGCAACCAAAGGAGTCCTTTTCCTGCATTTATGATTTTCTTTCTATTTTGATTCAGACAGTAGGACAGTGTTTTGTATATTTTGTTTATACTCTACTAGTCGCCCGTAGCTAGTGACACCGGGTTCTGGCACACACTGTAGAGAACAATTATTTTGGGGTTGTATGACTATATCAGCACTGTATGATATTGCTAGTTTCTTTTATTTACAGGAAAACACTAGTATATTTGATTGGCTAATTAATAATCGAGACTTAATCAAAACTTCCGCGGTTGGCTGGTCTAAATGTGGTGTTAGGCGCCATCATGACCTAGTTAGGCAAAATGGGTCGTGATAACAATTTAGAATTTTTCCATGGACCATTGGTTTTAATCCTAAAGAGGAGACGAGCAAAGCTTTTGTATGGATAACTTTTCCTAATCTGCCTCCTATGTTATTTGCAAAGCAGTCTTTGATTTCCATTGCTTCAGCAGCAGGTAAACCAATCACAATTGATAAGGCGACTCAGCAGAAATCAAGACCTAGTGCAGCAAAAGTGAAGGTCGAACTTGACCTTTTAAGTAATCTGCCGCAACTATTTCAGATTAAGTTTGTGGATGAAAAAACTGGTAAGGTGTTTGAACATGTTCAGATGTTTGTTTATAACAACTTGCCCAGTTATTGCTCCTATTACAAACATCAAGGCCATGATGAGGATGATTGTCGTTTGATTCTGAAAAAGCGTACAACAATGTTGCAATCAAATGCTGGAATTTTGCCCGTTGATAATGCTTAACATGGTTTGTTTCTGGATAATCGTGATGTTGACAATGTTGGAGAAAAAATTCAAGGAGATTTGAGAAAAATTTTGGAAGCCAAAAAATTAAGGAATGTTGCGGAAGCAAAAGGCTTTGAATCACCAAATAATAGTGGTGAAAATTCATATGCTGCTCGTCAAGGATCAGATAATATGAAGGTGCAACATACAATTGTTGTTAATGGGACAACTCTAGTTGAAGCAGTTATAAGCAGGGTTGCTGAGGAGGTACAAATCGATAAGGGGCATCCTACTGCTGCATCTGGTGTTAAAAAACCAGTTGATCTTAATGCTAAAGTGGTGAATCATGAGATACAAAAGCATGTAGATACTGAAGTTTTGGAGTGCACAAATGAAACTGTTCGAGCTTTTATTGCCAAAGTGGATGGAAAATGAGTGGTAACAACTCTAGCAGCAGATCTAAAGACATCTTATGCTTTTAATTCCAACTACCTTGATGTGGGTAAACAGGTCACTGGGCCATCTGGGATTGAAAGTGATGTTGTTGGTTTGGAATGTGCAGCTACTGGTGTTGTAATACCTTCAGTGGCATATGCTGTCCATGAGCATCCAATAGTTGATGGTCGAATATTTTTGGAGTGTGAACCTTCTGAGAGTGCCATGCAAGCTGAACCAAATCGACCCCCTTTAGCTTCACAAGCTGAGACTCGTGCTAGAATTGCAACCATTGTTCCATTGTCAGCAAATGGGGAGACTGTACATATAATGGAGCAAGATGTTAATGATGCTGGGAAATCAAGCAAGGGTATTGAATCAAGAATGGAGAAACATACTCCAGGGGTTTTGAAACATGCTGACACACATAATGAGACCGGGTATCAACATGTTTGTATGGCTAAAAGTGTTGTATAGTTTCTAGATATTCCAACAAAGTCAGCTACAACTTCAACCAAAAATGCTACAAAGAGCAGTAGTTGGACTGTGGTGAATCGAACACCTAAAGGGTCAGGCTCAGGGCAACTTTCAGTTAAAATTGGGGAAAATGCAGGGCAGGAAGTTTCCATGAAGTCTGCTGCGGTATCCAAAAGCTGGGCAGATCAGGTTGAAATAGAGAAAGATAATGCAGATAGTTATCAGGTAATTGTGACTACCAGCGCACAAAAAGTCAGTACATGTAAATCTAGGCAGCAACAACATCGTTAGGAAGATGCTTCTACGATTGGTCAATCTCCTGTGCAGCAACACAAAGGTACAGGTATACAAGGTGATGCACTGTTGCATCCAAAAGCAGGACAATTCATGGATGGAACGCATCAGCTGATTACAGGCAGTCCAATACAAAAACATCACAATGCAATCACTTCAAGCGATGCAACAGTACACATGGAGATTTCAGACCATGACCGTGCACTATTGGATGTTTTGGACAGTCCAAAACCTCATAGATGTGCATACTCAGCTGGCTCAAAAACGACTTCACAAAAGCTGAAAGTTTCAATGCCAAAGAGACATGAACCATGAAGTACAAAGAGAATGAAGAGGCACGAACCATTATGGATGATTATACAAGAAGAAGCTAATCAAAAACTAGAGGTCAACTTACGTGTTGCAATTTCCGACAAAGCAGAAGAACATGAATTAATCGAATCTTGTCCGGAAGAGGTGGCTACAAGTGGAGATTTTTCTCATACACATACTGAAAAAAAGAAGAGGGATCAAGCAATAACACTCAGAAAACTTCCAATGAGAGCTGCAAAGCAAAAAAGAGTTGCCCCCTCCACATCTACGAGGTCCAATAGATCCGAGAAGAAATGAAGAATTTTGAAGATTATTTGAATACAGTTAAAGAGGATTTTAAGGAAGTTCAAATTGAAGAACTCACGAGTTTGATAAAGGAGGGGCAAGACTCTAATTTCTACATTGTTTTAGTTTATCATTTTCAAAGCATCATTATTTGTAATAGCGTCATAGAGTGTGTTATAATCTCTATGGCGGTCATAGAATACTTGGTACTTTCAAGTTCCTATTTTTTACATGCTTGCTTGAAGATGATGCTTTTTCTTTGCCTCAATAGGATTAGTAAGGTAAGGTAGATGCCCCCCTTACATGTACTATTCCTTTGTGGTTTTGCTGCTTTACTATTAATAAAAACTACTAGGCACGCCTAGTAGTATAATTTGCCAAAAAAAAGGAACAAATCTAGGTCAAGTTCAAGCAATCAAACCAAAGCTCAAGAACAAGACCATTGTTCGTGGCAAAAACTACATATTCAAGATCAAGCTCAAAGGCCCTTGAATATATTTACTATTGAAAAAGAGAATCAAAGTATTCATAGAGATTGTATACTCAAATATTTGAAATAAAACACTATGATTGTTGCGATATTTTCGGTCTTGATTTTGTTTTCTTGACACAAATTTATTGTCTACAATTTCTGGCATGCCCAGTGGGACAATATCTACCTCTCATCTCAACTTTTCAATTACCAAAGTCCAAGAACATTGAAATGGCTTCAAATAAAATCAACTCCGGTTCAACTTCTACCAAGGCTGCTAACTCCAGGTTCTATGTTGATGTGGAAAGCATCCTCGATGTTATCTTTGGAAGCTTCAGACCAGTTATGAGGAGAAAAGTGAGCTCTTTAGGACAACAAGCACCCCAAGTACCATCCACATCAACCCTTGTTTTCCGATCTTCATCCTCAAAAGGATCAAGATCTTCCACAAACGCATATGAAGGAGGAAGCGATGTTGCTGAAAAGATAAAGAAAACTCTTGCTCTGCTTGACCTCTCCGGATCTAAGCACTCTGCTGTGAAGGAAGATGATGATGCTTCAAGTGATGGATCCTCCCCACTTACACCACATAGCATGAGCCAATCAAGGATAAATCTGTGAGAAAATCCATGCTACTCTCTGTCGTCCACAATAATCATGCAAGTCATGGTGGAAAATACTTCATCTGTAGAGGAGCAGTTGTCAAACTTGACGGAAGCAATCGCTGGCTTGACCAAATGCATGCAAAATTAAGAGGCTAGAATCGAAGAGCTAACAGACAGGGTGGGAATCTTGATGGAAGAAGAATCCACCCGACAAGCTCCCAAAAGTTCTAGAGAGTGACTCTCTCCCAAGATAAGTAGCAGACTAAGGCTATCCCTGTCTCATCTGAAGGGATGATTCAAATTGATCAAATGAAGCAAAGTATGAAATCTACTTATTTTCAAGATAAGCCAATTGGAGAGTTGACTTTAAAAGAAATGCAAGAGAAAGAGTACCATTTCTGGATTTTGATGTGCCAGCTATTTTTGAAGAACTCCTCGAGTTAAATCTTATTGAGCTTTCGGAGATGAAGCGACCAAATGAAGCTGGGAAAACAAATGACCTAAATTACTGCAAATATCATCGACTGTGAGCCGCCTTCTGGAGAAGTGCTTTGTGTTCAAGGATAAAGTAATGGACTTGGCTCGCAAAAAAAAAATTGTGCTTGAGGATGAGAAAGAAAGTGCAAACCAAGTCTCTATCACCTTTGGCTCATTTAGCCCGGATGAATTATGCGGTATTAAATAAAGTAGAGATAAAGAATTACTGGAGAATGACAAAGCTGAAGTCAATCAACCCGAGGATGATGAAGGTTGGACATTGGTGGCTCGTCGTAGGAGCCACAAAAGGAGCCCACAAAAAGGATCAATAGAACAACCAACAAAGAAAATAATGGTGAAAAGACCGAGGAGATGGAATCCAGTTAAGCACGTAAAGAAAGCAAAAGTGGAGGTGCACCACCCTTAAAAGCCATGACATCCAGTGACCTTGGAGGATGTCTTGCCATATTGGTTTTGCAAGAAGATTTCCTGTGATGGTATTGAAGCCTTTTGTTGCAATGCTAATAAAGGGGAAGAAAAAAGTGACGACCTACCGTTAGCACCATCTTTAGAAAAGCTCATCGAGTCTATTCCTCAAGAAGCTAATACGTGTGAGGAAATGGTTACACTCACAAACGACGATCTTCTACTAGGTGACACTCTTCACAATCACCCATTATACCTGGTTGGCTATATGCGTGATGAAAGAATAAAAGTTGATGGGGGATCCTCAATGAACATTTTGCCAATTCGCACTGTGAAAGAACTTGGTATTCCCATGAGTGAACTCTCAGAAAGTCGTGTGATGATCCAAGGATTCAACCAAGGGGGCAAAGACCATAGACTCGATCAGGCTGGAAATCACCATTGAAGATATGCAATCAAGTGCATAGCTACATGTGATCGATGCAAAGACTTCATACAAATTCTTGCTTGGAAGGCCTTGGATACATGAAAACAAAGTGGTTCTATCTACCTACCATCAATGTTTGAAATACTATGAGGGTGAAGTCGAGAAGAAGATAGTTGTTGATGATGATCCATTCACCGAGGCTGAGTCACACTTCGCCGATGCAAAGTTCTACTTCAAGAACCGCATTATGAAGGAGCTAAAAGTCGATGTTGTCATAAAAAGCAAAAATGACGAGCCCACAACTAAAAGAGCCAAAATGACTACTGGTAGAGTAAAAGATGTTACCAAGGAGGTACAACCCAATGCGAATAAATCTTATAGAGGGGGTATAGCGTCTTATGACTAGAAAGTAAGTCTTGCTCTCCAATATGTCCCTAAAAGGAATAAAGATGAGGCGAATCATCTAATCTCCAAACTAACATACTAAAGGAGTTAACTCTTCCGTTAAAATGAATTAAGGCAGTAAAGTTGTCCTCGAAGTCACTTGCAGGGTTTGTAGCCCAAAATCGTTTGCAGAATGTGGCACTCCTACAAAGCAAACAAATGAAGGTTTTGACCCTAACGCTTACAAGATATTTGCAAAAGTTGGATACAATCCCAATAAGCCATCAAAGTTAGGGAAGCTCCTATAAGAAGTTGCAACGAGGCAACCACGTGAATGTTTGGGATACAAGCAGCCATCACTAGTGCGCATCTCAATAAGAAGGGCGAGCATCAATTATATCATTGTAGAAGATGAATCAACCACTTCTAACAATCCTTCTGTTTTTGATCGACTTAGAAAATCACATGTAAGGACCTCTGTGTTTGAAGGATTGGGTCCATTAAATAAGGGGAAAAAGTTTCAGAGAAATTTTCAAAGCATAAGAACACCCACTTCACCCAAAATCCAAAGAGATCTCTAAGGATTTCCAAAGTTTGGTTCCTTCTAGAATGAGGCGACAAACAAAACTTGTGGTTTTATGAAAAGAAATACTAAAGGTTATGCCATATACTGTGGTCTACACTAACGAATATGACGAAGATGAATAACGTGTGGGTTCTTCGTATCATATTGCTGTACAAGTCAAGAATGTCATTCCATCTTCAATGGAGGATAATGCGGAATTGGAGGATGTTTCATCGTGTTATCACATATCCTTCAATGATGGGGACCCTCAAGAAGATGAAGATGCAAAAAATGCTGCACCTGGACTTGAAGAAGGAGTGAAGATGATAGTTGATGCCTTAAAATAAGTTAACCTTGGCACCAATAAGGAACCAAGACCCGCCAACCTAAGTGCTTTACTAGAAGCTGATGAAGAGATCACTTATATTGAGTTACTCAAGGAGTTCAGGGATGTCTTCGCTTGGAGTTATAAAGAGATGCCTAGCTTGGACCCAAAAAGTAGCAGTCTATCACCTTGCAGTCAAAAATGGTGCTCGCCCTATTAAACAAGCTCAAAGGCATTTTAGGCCAGACTTGGTTCCCTTGATTGAAACCGAAGCTAACAAACTCATTGAAGCTGTCTTTATTCGTGAAGTTAAATACCCAACATGGGTTTCAAGTTTTTTCCCTGTAAGGAAGAAAAATGGCCATATTCGAGTGTGCATTGACTTTAGGGATCTTAAAAATGCGTGTCCGAAAGATGAGTTCCCGCTTCGCATTCCATAACTGATGATCGATGCTACTATTGGGTACGAGGTAATGTCATTTATGGACGGTTCATCAGGTTATAACCAAATTCGCATGGTGCCAAAAGATAAAGAGCTTACTGCATTACGTACCCCCAAGAGTATTTTTTGCTACAAGGTAATGCCTTTTGGCTTGAAAAACACTGGTGGTACTTACCAAAGGTCTATACAGAATATTTTTGATGATCTTCTCCACAAGAATGTCGAATGCTACGTTGATGACTTGGTGGTAAAATGAAGAGAGAAGGGCGACCACTTGAAAGACTTGAGAATGGTGTTTGAGTTGCTCCGGAGGTACCAACTTACGATGAATCCATTGAAATGCGCCTTTGGAATTACTTCCGGAAAGTTCCTTGGTTTCATTGTTCGACATCGAGGGATTGAAATTGATCAAGACAAAGTATATGCAATCTTGAGAAATGGTGTTTGAGTTGCTCCGGAGGTACCAACTTAGGGTGAATCCATTGAAATGCGCCTTTGGAGTTACTTCCGGAAAGTTCTTTGGTTTCATTATTCGACATCGAGGGATTGAAACTGATCAAGACAAAGTAGATGCAATCTTGAAAATGCATGAGCCTCAGGACATTCATGAATTGAAAAGTCTACAGGGAACATTAAAGTACCTTAGGAGATTCATCTCAAACCTAGCTGGGAGGTGCCAACCATTCAATCGCCTTATGAAGAAAGGTGTCCCTTTCAAATGGGACCAAGCATGTAGCAATGCCTTTGAGAGCATTAAATCTTACTTGATGAAGCCTCCTATTCTAGCAGCCCCTATACTTGGAAAGCCACTGATACTATACATTTCAGCACAAGAAAGGTCCGTTGGAGCACTATTGGCCCAAGAAAATAGTGAAGGGAAAGAAAACTCCCTTTACTACTTGAGCACGATGATGACACCAAATGAGCTGAATTATTCGCTAATTGAAAAGTTATGTTTGATGCTAGTCTTCTCAATCCAAAAGTTGAAGCACTACTTTCAAGATCATGTCGTTCGTTTGGTTTCTAGAGCAAATCCCATCAAATTCGTGATGTCAAAACCTGTCCTTAGTGATACACTAGCAAGGAGGTACCTACAATTTCAATAATTTGAAATTGTGTACATCCCACAAAAGGCTATAAAAGGACAAGCATTAGCGAACTTCTTAGCAGATCACCTTATACCTGATAATTGGGAGCTAACTGACGAATTATCTGATGAGAACGCCATGGCCATTGAAGTTCAGCCTCCATAGAAGATTTACTTTGATGGTGCTAC
The DNA here is from genome assembly GCA_026770625.1 of Nicotiana glauca. Taxonomy (NCBI): domain Eukaryota; kingdom Viridiplantae; phylum Streptophyta; class Magnoliopsida; order Solanales; family Solanaceae; genus Nicotiana; species Nicotiana glauca. The sequence goes on from MU736250.1 coordinate 116,830, forward strand.
ACATCACGGATGAGCTAGTGTTGGTGTAGTATTTGCCACTTCTCAAGGTGAAGTTCTGCCCTACTCTTTTACGTTGATGCAACTCTGCTCTAACAATGTTGCTGAGTATCAAACACTAATACTTGGGCTCGAAATGGCTGTCGAAATGAAGCGGTTGCAATTGCAAATCTTTGGTGACTCTCAGTTAGTGGTCAATCAGCTCTTAGGTAGTTACGAGGTCAAGAAACCTGAATTACGCCCATATCATGATTATGCTAAAAAATTAATAGGGTGGCTCGGTGATGTGACTATTCAGCATATGCCAAGGAAAGAAAATAAGAAGGCTGATGCTTTAGTTGCTCTAGCTTCATCGTTAATCCTGCCCGATCAAGTGCAAGTAGTCTGTCAAAAATGGGTAGTACCGCCATCAAATGAGGCTGAAGGTGAAGAAAATGAACTCAAGCATCTTGTCGCTCTTTCTGAAGTTGAGAAAGAAGAATGGCGACAACCCATTATCGATTACTTGTGCTATGGGATACTTCCAAAAAATCCGCAGAGAAGGACTAAAATCCATCATCGTGTACCTAGCTTCCTTTACTAAAAAGACACTCTATACAGAAGGTCATTCGAAGGAGTAATCTTGCGATAGTTAGGGGAAGAAGAAGCACTCCAAGCTTTGCAAGAGGTACATTCTGGGTATGTGGGTCACACCAGTCTAGACCAAAGCTCCACTTCCATATAAAAAGGATGAGATATTATTGGCCAACAATGGTAAAAGATTGCTTGGACTACGCTCGAAGATGCAAGGCTTGTCAATTTCATACGAATTTTATTCATCAAGCTCCTGAAGTGTTGCACCCGACTGTTGCATCCTGGCCATTTGACGCTTGGAGATTGGATGTTGTTGGACCACTACCAAAGTCCTCTGGTGAGAACCTATACATCTTGGCTGCAACTGACTACTTCTCAAAATAGGTTGAAGTTGTTGCTCTTAAGGAAGTAAAGAAGGAAAATGTTGCAAGTTTCATCCGAACATTATTTATCACTTTAGCATTCCTCATTACATAATAACGGATAATGGAAAGCCATTTGATAATAGGTTGATAAACAAGATTTGTGATCTCGTTGGCTTCAAGAAACGTAACTCTTCGATATACAATGTTGCCGCCAATGGTCTAGCCGAGGCATTCAAGAAAACTCTATGCAACTTGTTAAAGAAAGTCATCTCCAAATCCAAATGAGATTGGAATGGCCATATGGAAGAAGCTCTATGGGCATATAGGACGACTCACCGCACGCCTACACATGCGACTCCTTATTCACTCGTTTATGGAGTCGAAGCCGTCTTGCCACTTGAGCGTCAAATATCTTTGTTACAACTGGCTATTCAAGAAGGGATCACTGATGAATGAAATGCTCAACTTTGATTAGCAGAGTTGGAGGCTCTTGATGAAAAGAAGTTGGAAGCTTAGCAGAGTCTTGAATGTTATCAAGCTCGATTGTCTCACATCTTCAATAAAAGAGTTCGCCCAAGATCCTTTCAAGTAGGAGATCAAGTCCTTGGCGTACGAAGACCCATAATTAATTCCCATAAACCTGTAGGGAAGTTCACTTCAAAATGATATGGGCCATATGTCATGCAAGAAGCTTATTCAAGTGTGGCTTACAAGCTGGTTGACGCAGATGGCATGAGAATCGGCCCTATCAAACAAGTTTTCGAAGAAGTATTATCCTTGAAGTTGAAATGCTCCTCGACGCACGAGCCTAAATTTCAAGTCATAACGTTCCTTGACATATGAGCCTAATTAACTACATGTCGCTACACTCCTGGCCCGCATGAGTCTAAACTATGTACGGCCCCACAAAAAAAAGAGTCTGCTAGGTTGAAAACTTCGAAAGAGGTGGCCTACGAAAAAGTTAGGACATTAATCACCTAGTCTGAACTACAGTATGACTTGGTCCTCTTCACCGAGGTATGTAGGCAGCTTAGAGTTTTATTCTAAGTTCAGTCGCATAAGTTCAAAAAATACATATTACCCGAATTTTTGTTCGAATGAAGTATGAAGGAATGTAAGATCTAGCTGAAATGCCATCCTCCTGTTGAACTTTGATCTCATTTGATTTAAAGGGGGAAACCCTCCATGGTAAATTGATATCTTCAATGGGCCAATTTTAGGAGGATGTCAAGTATTTGCATTGAAGTCCAGGTATTATCTATGTCTTTTGGTTCGCAAACCTTCAAGTTTGTTCGTCTCCAAGTCCGCCCTCTGCGTTATAAAAAAAGGGAAGAGAAGAGAGGCGTCAAAAGCAAACAAAATTATAAGGAAAAGATTGCTTGGCACAATGTTTCAAACTCAGTGAGAGTTGAACCAAGATATTTGTGAGAATTTAGCTCTTAAATTTCGATTGATGCAAAGTAAGACTGATGTTTATCTTAAAACATATATATTTCTATGTATATTGCCTCATATTTTACTTTTATTTCGTGAATTAGGGATGTTAAATGCCATGATTTATATATATTTGATGTGTTTTCATGTGTAGGAATGATTCGGGAGCAATTGGGGGCGATATGTGCGAAATTAGAGCCAAAACGGACGAAAATAGAGAAAGGGCATATTTCAGTGCCACAGGTGGCGCCCAGCCCTATCTATGGCACAAGAAATAGAAGCTAAAATATTGGAGTGCCGTGGAGGGCGCCTGGCGCTAGCTAGGGCGCCAATGACATGAATGTTCTCCGATTTCGCCTGGGACAAGGTTATTTCGGTCCTAGACCTACCCAACATGTATAAAAGCAAAGACTAAACACATTTTTGAGGTAGATATGCCACGTTGGAGGAAAAATACACACAAGATACATCCGGGAGCAAGAACATATTAGATTTCTTCATATTTTTTAGTATTTCAATTATTCAAACCTTATGCAATTGTTTGCTAGTATAATGAGTGTCTAAAAACCCATTGTTTTGGGGTTGTGATTTAGCCATGAATATTGTTGTTTAACATTGAGTTAACCTCGATTATAATTCACTAATATATGGTTGTTTCTTCGATTCTGTGATTAATTGCTTAATTGTCTGGCTAGCAGTTAGGTTCTATTTACTATCTATGCTATGCTTGGGAAAGTCGTGTTTAGATTAGAGAAGGGTTGAAGAAAGCATGATCTTAACCCTTGGGGGGGGGGGGGATTTGTGGTTAGGATAGGAATATACCTAGTCACCATGCTTAATTAAATATCATAATCTTAATGCATTCTTAATAGATTGATTTCATAGGAATATAGGCATTAATCTATTTTGAATAGGTGAGTGGTGCTTCGGGAGAAGTCTATGAGAGAAATTATCGATTAGTTAGCAACCATGAGTGAATTATATGAGAGAAAGAGTTAACTAGAACACAATAGGATTGGTGAATCGATCACAAATCTGGAATACTTGTCTCTATTGAATACATAACAAAATTCTACTACTTGATAATTTAGCTATTACTTAGAATTGTAGTTTAGTATAATTAAACCTTTTGAACTCGAATTTAGTTTGACGGAATACCAATATTGGTGAGTTAGCGAGTAGTTAATAGAGGTCTTTATGGGTTCGACACTCGACCTATCATTTTATTACTTGTACGACCACGTATACTTGCGTGTGTATTTGGGAGCAACAAGTTTTTGGCACCGTTTTTGGGGACTTAAAAGATAGCTACTTTGCTGACCTAAGCTTTTATCAATTATTTGTTCAAGTTCTAATTTTTAGTTTACCTTGTTTGTGTTAACACAGGCTCTTCTCTTGAATGCGGAGGAGTCAAACAATATCCTTCCTCTTGATCCTGAAATTGAACGGACACTTCACAGAGTGAGGAGGGAGGTCGAAGCTAGAACTAGAATAGAAAGAGAGTTGGACATCATAGTTCAACCACATCCAATAGAGATGGCAGGTAATGCAGAGCGTGCAGTGATATAAGTCGCAAGGCCCAATCTTGCTAATATGACTCAGGCTATTGTGAAGCCTAAGATCACAAGGCATTTTGAACTCAAACAGTATATGGTACAACTGATTCAGTCCATAGGGAAATATGTGGGTCTATCTCATGAAGATCCGCAGAGGCACATTCAGAATTTCTTGGAAATTATGGATACCTACAATTATCCGAACGTTTCCAAGGACTATGTCAGGTTGACAATTTTTCCCTTTTCACTGCTGGGGGAAGCTAAGGAATGGTTACAGAAAGAGCCCACGAACTCAATACACACTTGGGATGATCTAGCAAGGAAATTCTTAATCAAGTTTTTCCTACTGAGAAGACAAAGTCATTGAGGAGTCAGATTCTTGGGTTCGAATAACGGGATGGCGAGACACTTCGTCAAGCTTGGGAAAGATACAAGAAGCTACTCAGAGACTGCCCGTATTATTGTCAGACTGATGAGGTATTGGGACACACTGTTGTTGACGGGCTAGATGAAGCCTCAAAGATGAATCTTGATTCAGCTTGTGGGGTTAGTTGCATGGCGAAATTATATAGTGAAATCCAACTCTTGCTAAATAACTTCACTTATAATGATCATAATTGGCAAGGATATGGGGATTCACGCAAGACAATTATACAAAAAGCAGCCGGGTTGATTGAGATTGATGACTTCTCAGCCATGAGAGCTGATATAGCAAAATTGGTAAACAGGGTAAATAGAATGACAATGCAACAAATACAACAGATGCAACATGTACAAAAAACGTCTCTTTGCTGCGAACTATATGGTGACAATCATATGAGTGACGTGCCCCATGAATCTTAAATCTATATACTACGTGGGACAACAGATCAGGGGTCCAATGAATCAGAATGCACCATATGGGAACACTTACAACCCAAATTGGAAGAATCAACCCAACTTCTCATGAGGTGGAAATCATCTAAATCAAAATCAGTATAGCCCCAAGGAAATTTCAATCAACCTCAGAACCCACCCCAACAAACAGAAGAGACTGCGAATGACTTGTTGAAGAAGTTATTGCTTGACAATCAACAACTCAGGACCAATTTTAGAAATCTTGAGAGGCAAATGGGGCAATTAGCAGCAAATCAAAATACTAGACCTGCTGGAACTCTCCCGAGTGATATTGAGCCTAATCCTAAGGCTTAAGTCAATGCGGTTACCTTGAGAAATGGAAAAGAATTAGAAGAAGTTCCAGAGAAAAAAAAGTATACACCTAGACCTCAAGGAGAATTAGTTCCTAAGCCCGTTGAGGAGAATAAGGAAGAAAAGCTAGAAATTGTGACAAGGCCACCACCTCCGTTTTCACAAAGACTTCAAAGGCAAAAAGATGATGCTATGTAAAATTCTTAGATATTTTGAGCCAAGTGCATGTGAATTTGCCTTTGGTGGAAATTTTGCAGGAAGTGCCTAAGTATGAAAGATATCTTAGAGATATTGTGGAAAATAAACAAAGACATACAGAGTTAGAAACAGTTGCACTAACTGAAGAGTGCCGTGCCAGAGTTCAGAGTAAACTTCCTCCTAAGTTGAAGGATCCTGGGCGTTTCACGATTCCTTTGTCTCTTGGAAAATAAGAAATTGGTAGAGCCCTGTGTGATTTAGGGGCTAGTATAAATTTGATGTCATCCTCTTTGTTCAAGCAACTTGGATTGAGGGTGCTTAGACCTACTACAATTACTTTACAGTTAGCAGATAGGTCACTAGTCATGCCAGAAGGAATTATTGAGGATGTGTTAGTTCGAGTGGGAAAGTTTATTCTTCCTGCTATTTTTATTGTTCTTAATTATGAGGCAGACGAGGAAGTGCCCATTATTTTGGGGCGACCATTCTTAGCTACCGGTGGAGCAATTATTGATGTGAGGGCGGGGAAGTTAAACATGAGAGTTGACGATGAGGAGGTCACTTTTAATGTGTACAGGGCACTTAAGCTCCATAAGCATTATGAGGACTTGTGCATGATTACTGTGGTAGAATCGAAAGGGATATAGCAGTGTCCTTATGTGAATTGTAGTGATTCATACGTGACAACTGAGTTAGAGGAGGTGGTGTTGCAAGCTGAGTGTGTCAAGATGATTGAGAAAAGAGCCAGAGATGAAAGAGGAGACCCTCTAAGAGCGTGCAAAAAGGATAGACTTCATGGGAGAAAGAAGAAGAGAAAGCACCCAGCATGAACAGAGTAGCAGAGTCGTTCCACGACTATAAATAAGGGGCTTGTTGGGAGGAACCCAGTCTGTATTTTAATTTTATTAAATTTTTTATATAATGTCATGTTTTGTGTTATTTTTATTTTGCAGAGTAGGGGAAGTCGGAGTACCCGAAGTTGAAGCTGAGGAGCATGTTTGAGATTAAGTGTGGGGTCATTCTGACCCTTAATATTGAGGATCATATCCGAACTAGGCCTGTGAGGACCTCAGGGAGTATTTCTCACTCTTGTTTTAATATTTTTCTCTATGATAATGCATCGAGGACTATGCATAATATAAGTGTGAGGTGGAGAAACTATTTTCTGAAGTGTAATTCTATAAAACTATTTTTTTGTTTAGTTGTTCTTTTAGAACTCATAGTAGACATAGTCTAGGTAAAGAAAAACGAAAACTGAAAAAAAAAAATTAGAAAATGTTCAGTTTTTTCTCGACGATGGATCTTTTGGACAATTTTCTTGAGGGATAAAGTTCGATTTAAAAACACCAAAAAGACTTTTTTTAGAATAGCTAGGTAGTATTCCTTGGGTTTTCTTTTGGCATCGGTTCTTTTCCAAGGATGTAGCTCGAACCGGGTACTTTGTTTTTTTAGGAATAGTTTAGGAAGAAATTGACTCGCTCTGCAATACTCATTAACATGGTTGATGCTGGCACATTAGGCTATGACATACATTCTATTTTCCCGTATATTTGGTTTGAATTGTTAAGCCTAAGTAAAGTGAATAACTTATTTTGTGACGCAAATTCTCAGTTGTTTGACTCGTATGCCACATAATGCATTATTGCTTAAATTTCTCAATTATGTGTGCTTGCTTGACTTGTTGAACAGAGCCATCTTTATTGAGTCATGTGCAATGTGTGTGTGAGGATTTGTGATTTTCTGTACTATCCTGTGTAGTCTAGAACTTTCCCAGTGTGTTAATTGAAGTGAAATTGTAAGTTGTGCTAATCTAGGAGATGACGTAGCATTTTCTTGCTTGGTCATGGATGTGCTTGTCACATAAAAATAAAATTTTCCATTTCTATCCCCTTTTAGCCTATAGACCTTTTCTTTTGGCAACCACATTACAAGCCATACCCATATTTTGTTCTTAATTTGATATTGATTGAACCTTTACCTCCTACGTCACTTAGTCGCTAAAAGAAGTAAGGTTAGAGATTGGGGAGTAGATTTTGAGTGGAACCATGGAAGGGCCCGTTGGTGCACTAAAGTTGAGATTAAAAGTCACTAGCCAATGAACCATAATGTATGGAGTGTGTCAAGAAAAAAAAAGAGAAGAAAAAGAAAAGGAAAAGAATAGTGAAAGTATGCAGAAAAAAATGCACACCTCCAATTCTTAATGATTTGTGCTAGTGGAATTATACAAGTGCTTAATTGAAAAGAGGGCTACGTTGTATATGGAAAGTGAATTGGTTGAGAAGAGTATGTGCTTAAAGTGTGAATGTAGTGTATTAAAGTGCTTAGGAGGGTTAGTCACTATTTCTAAATGTATTATATACGCCCCTTAACCTACATTACAACCTTAAAGTCCTAATTGATCTTAGATTTGGATAGCTTAAATTAGTAGAGATATACTCTAAGAGCAAGCTTATGGCACGACCACGGGATGCATATGAACTATTTGTGAGAGTGAGCAAATTTTGTTCAATTGTGCGATGTCCTTAATCTATATTCAAAAGTATATTTGAATGTATGGACTATCTATATTAACTCTTTTGTTTGTTGGTGAGGGTAAATGATCTCATGAATGATTGGTAATGTTGTAAACTTTCTTGTTGGGTAAGTGCATGAATCGAGGGTGCTTAGTGGTTACAAGTCGGCTTTTGAGGTTGGGTGGTGACCAATAGGTTGTTGGAATTGATTGAAGTAAAATATTATACTTGGGCATGCTTAAACAGGAAGAATGTGAATGTCACGACCAAAAATACACTACGAGTCATGATGGCACCGGACAACGCTGTTAGACAAGCCAACCATCAATACTTAATTAAATTCTCGTTTTGAAAATTTTAAAAATCATGATTTTCTTGAATTTAAGAGTAAAAGATTGACTTTACAGAATAAATAATAATGTTTTTAACCATTTCAATACTGAATAATCCATAATCATCCCAGAACCCGATGTCACAAGTGTATGAGCAGTTTCTAAGAAATAATGTAAAACAATGACTATCCGGAATACAAATTGGACAGAGAAGAAAATACAGTACAGTACTCTGAAGGAGACTCTGCTGGCTAAGGGTCATCTCGATAGGTGCAACTCACCTAAGTCTCCGTATCAACCATGCTGCTATGCCCAACTAGGCCACTAGACATACATGTGCATGTGCAACAAAAATGCACAGCAAGTGTAGTATGAGTACAAAAACAACGTGTACCTAGTAAGTATCCCGTCTAACCTCGAAGAAGTAGTGGCGAGAGCTCGACTTCGACACTTACAAGTGGTCCAATAATAATATGAATAATCATGGATTTATTAGAAACGGCAGTAAACTCAAGTAAATCAAGAAAACAAGTAAACAATCCTTTTTATATTAGGAAGTCTCCCAATTCATATTCCATTGTTTATCAATTTATCTCGGACAAGGGAGTCAATATCAATTTTTGTAAATCACAAACAAGAATTATAAGCATGCGCAAATCATGCCGAGGTCGTACGACTCGATCCAACATAAATGTAAAATGTGCATTGCCGAGGGTTGAACGACGCAAACCATAGATGAATCTATTACCCCGATCGTGAATCATACGTTTGGCGCAGTCAAATATAAATAATAGAGTTACCCCGCTCGCAAATCATGCATGCGACGTAGGTACTTATAGATACACACTTTCAAGCAGTCAATTAAGAATTCATCAGGAAACTTTTATCCAAGCAAAAACTAATTCTTTTTTAACGATTTAAGAAAATTAAGTTTAATTCTTTTGTAGAAATTCGTTTACTAATTCGATATGATTTAAGCAATTTAAGTTGTCAATAAGATTACAAATAGTTCAGGTATAGCATGCTTTTGGGTCCTAGACTACCCGAACTTAAGCACAATAGTAGCTACGCACGGACTCTCGTTACCTCGTGCGTACGTAGCCCCTACAAATAGAAGCAAATAACCAATTATTTTACCTATGGGGACAATTCCCTCTTACAAGGTGAGAAGGGAGACTTACCTCGTTTCGAAGTTCCATAACCGGCTCCCAAGCCTTTCAAACAACTCGACCGATGCCCAACGCTCCAAAATTCACTTTTGCTTTATTAACATTCACAAGCTTTTAATCCTCCTCCGAAATCATAATATTGAGTAAAATGCTCATACACCACCAACAAATTGATATCTACAGCAATCCCAATATGAGTCAAAAGTATTTATCAATATCCATTTATGGCTCACAAGTTGGCTACAAGCCTCTGGTTCAAATCGTCTAATAGGTTCACTCACTAGTACATTCAACTCTACTCTTATCATTTAATACTCATTTGAAGTCATCAATGATACTACATTAATTCTCAAACGCCGCCAAATTACTGTTCATCGTTTTCCTTAACCAACATTTCCAAAACATTTAATTTGATGATTACTTAGTTGAACACTTCCAACTAAGCTAGAAAATGATTCCATAGGTTCATTGCATCCTTTAATTTCATTTCTAAGAAAACTATTTATCTTTCCCTCATTTTCTCAAGAACACTATTCATGCTATGAACTAGGAATTACGAAATCAATTATCTGACCATAACAACTTGAAACAAATATTAGAATTACTCTCACCGACTCATAAGAAATAAGCTTGAAGCATTAGAATTACTTTCTTCAAGCTTTTCTCTAAAAATTCAATGCTTGGAAAATTTGGTGTTCTTGAACAACTTGGAAGATTTCTAGGGATTTCAAAGATTGAATGATCTTAATAATAGTGTTAATAGGATGTTATTAACTTAAAATATCCAAAAAAACTCACCTTGTATTCTTATGTAGTCCCCATGGTCGAATCCACCACGAAAGAACCAATCCCTAGCTCAAGAAATTCCCAAAAAATGGCTGCTGCCCGACTGCTTTATATAGGCACAAGTGCTTCAGCGAGTTGTGCCTTGCGCTGTGCAGGTTGTAGCTCATATTACAAGTTTTCCCCTGCTGGACACTTTTTACTAAAATGTCCATAACTCCTTGTAGAAATATACAAATGATTTACGGTTTAAAGAATTAGAAACTAGACCCGAGGATCTTTCATTTGATAGCTTGTCCACTATATAAATCCTTATAGAATTTGAGATATAAGCTTCCATATTTGGCTCCACGCATCAGAAATTTCTAGCAAAACTGCTTTACCAGCCTTTATTCAATTGATCATAACTTTATGTACAAATATCTAAATGATGAATGATTTATCTTTATGGAAACTAGAATGAAAGGGATACAACTTTAATGTGTTATAAATTCACAGATTCATTACAAATTGCAAGATATAATCTCCCAAAATCAGCTTTGCGATTGCACCAATGCTGTCCAAAAATAGCTTCTGCAGCAAAAAAATGCAGTAGCTCCTATTGTCCGAAATCCATTCCGTTAACCTTCCAAAATTCACCCGAGGCACTCAGGACATTAAAAAATTATATCAACATGTCCCAAAATACAATACGAACTTAATCGAGGCTTCAAACCACGTCAAACAATGTCAAAACTACGAATCGCGCATCAAATCGAATTATGAGTTTTCAAATCTTCCAACTTTTATATTTTGCGCCGAAACATATCAAATCAATCCGGAATGACTTCAGATTTTTTCACACAAGTCCCCAATCAAAAATTCAACTCTCGGTCAAACTTTCCAAAAACTTTCAAATTTCTAACTTTCGCCAAATGACTCCAAAATAACCTACGGACCTCTAAATCCACTTCCGATTGCGCTCCCAATACCAGAATCACCACACGGAACTATTTCCAGACTCAGAATCCCCAACGGACATCGATAGCATTGAAATGCACTTCAACCCAAATTTATGAAATTCTTCTAAAATGCTAACTTCCAGAATAAGCGCTGAAACACTCCCAATTCATCCAAAATTCGATCTGAACATACGCCCAAGTCCGAAATCATCATACGAACCTGCTGGAACCTTCAAATCCTAATTCCAAGATCATTCACTCAAAAATCCAATCTTAGTCAATTCTTTCAACTTAAAGCTTCCGAAATGAGAATTGACTTTCCAAATCAACTCTGAACTTCCCGGAATTCAATTCCGACCATGCGTACAAGTCATAATACTTGAAGTGAAGCTGCTCATGGCCTCAAACTGCTGAACGATGTGCTAGAGCTTAAAATGATTGGTCGAGTCGTTACATTCTCTCCCACTTAAACATACGTTCGTCCTTGAACGTGCTGAGAACTGCAGTAAAGTTGTCTGAAATCACTGTCTAACACCTCGTGCACCTACCCGTGCTACCACTACTCATTCGAGCACATTAGCACGATCAAATATGAAGATATCCTTTTTGTTTAGGCAAATGAGCCTTAAAGCCTAGTTTCGACATCCGAAATTCTCTTCCAGGCATGCTTCCAATATATGAACACTGTATCAATCTACTACACAAGGTACCATACTATAACTGTATGCCTTTTTTGAATTCTCACCTTGCGCCACATCATTCAAAGAACCACAATAACATTATCTGATCCTAATAGCCCAAATTCCACGAATCTGATGCTCCCAATGCATCTCATAACCTATATACCTCTTATCCCGAGCTTTGCATGCCTGCAATGACGGAAGAGATGTGTAGAATTTCATAACCAATTGTCAGGTCAACAAATCCTTGAGTCTATACTCCTGACAAGAACTATTACCTCAATCTGAACCAAATAATAATTTTTGCTCTTTAATATACTTCATATAACCCGATTGCACCGATCCTAGATCCAATAATTTTGTCTAACCCAGTACAAGTTGCTCAGGTAACAGTCACCGCAGACATGACCAAAAGTCTCATATGTTGCCACAATATGCTAATAAACTACAAACTCTAATGTGATATATAAGGAAAACGAACTTCAGAAGGGACTACTCAACTCATGCTGCTAATATGAACTTTCCCATAAAATGGAAAACAAAACACATAAAAATTAGAATATAGAAAACTGTACTTAACATCATACTGTTGCGGCGTGCAACCCGATCCAAATAACATGCCCGTGGCAGCGTACCACTCGTTCCACACATAAATTCACATAAGGAGATACACACTGAGCTAAATTGCTCATTACTTACAAAATACCAAATGTCGGTCACAAGCACACTAAGTGCATAATACCATCCTTGGGGAAATAGATAGTACCGTAAGCTACAAAACTCAAGCACAACTGAGGTGCGATATATAACCTGAGTCACAGGAGCCTTACTGCTCACATAACACCATCGCTACGCGGAACCTCACACATAAGAATTTTATCAAACTGATTCACAACTTACACGACACCATATAGTACTATATGAAATAGCCGACGATGAAATAATATCCAATGTTCGAATACTCCTCCATAAAGAGTGCTATGCTGAAACGAATGCATTCGGCCTGATATAAATCCCATATTCATATTTGAGTCCACCCACAGAACTCAAGCCAATATTGATCGTCCTCGCTAGGATAATAACCTTCATGGGTCCATAATAACCTCATTTTTCTAATAACACAAGAACAACTATCGTAACCGGAGAAACCTCCACCGTTCATAGCCCAATAAACCGGGTGCCCTCCAGGAATAAATTCTCAAATTAATGATATTACAAAAATCTTCATACTGGGTTTAATTTTTAATCAATCAAATGACTGCATGTCACAGTTATACAATCTTCCCGTGGAACACGCTCCTATGACCTTCCGCACTAGGCAACAGGTCTACCCATCCATACCACTAGCCATACCAATGCTGTAAAGAATAACAAGGATCCGCCAATCAGAACACAAAACCTCTTACACAGGACGATGATCTCAGGTGACGCTAAAGATAATACCAGCTTACTCTAACATCTGAATCCTTTCCTGCTCATTCGAGCTTGTGACATTCTTGCCAACACGAAACCACAACTTTGATCCTCAAATTCCTAATCCCATGTCGTTCATTGTACTTAATCATGCCAATACGCAAGAGTACAAGAATTTCATCTTAACTTCTGGACTAATGATAGGGTAAACACTTTCATCATATATAAACCTTTTACTTAACTCATTTCAAGAGAACCACATGCAACACATGACTAAATTCTCATACCCGTAGAAAATACCAACATCAAGTAGTGGTCTAAACAACCATAACTCTTCTATGATCCATCTGCACATAACATGCCATAATACTCGAAAGCCTCCAAATAAAATCATGTACAACAGCCGTCAAGCCACACACATACCGCCACAATTCACATTTATAAATTAAGACGCTGAAGGAACTGATCACTACCACCATCACACCAATTCAACTATTGCTAGTTACACTCATTTTGATACTTCCTCTATGAGTCCGAAGTTATTTTCTTCCTTTTTCTCCAATGCTACACCGCAGACTGAAGATAACAAAGAACATTCCAAGCCCCTTTTTCATAACCCTCTACAACAAGCTCGATATTCAACCATACTATGTACTTGAAATCCTTAGGCACCACACTTTACCCTTGGAATCCACTAGGACCGTGGTTGAGAGTCGCCCGCTCTGACTTGGTCCCAAATATAATCGACTCCAAGGCTCTGATAACACCTGAACACTCTCTCAAAGAAGCACCCGGCTGAATCACTTTTATTGCAGATCACCTCCACATAAAGCATAGATCTCGAGTCTTCCCAAATCCTGGACATAAATTAATAAAGCCAATTATAAAACACATTCTTTAAACCCTTTTCTCAAATCACCACTGATGTTCTCTTTACCTAATTGTTATAACCCATCAATACACCGATAACCAGGAACCTCACAAATAGATAACCATGCAATCCAATCGTAGGCGGTGGGCCTCTCCCACTTAGCTCAAAGCCACCACTGCATAACTCTGAAATCCACAAAGGTTCATCCTTCCTCTCTGATGTGACCCCGCACTATTGACCCGCCAAATTCCTTGAAACCTTCCAATGGTGCTGCACCGAGCACAACTACTACAAAATCAGTAACCCATCCTGAGCCCGTGCTCATTCACCAACTGAACAAGTCCATTCACTCCCTATTTGACATCTACTAAAAGGTGTGACATTCTTCATATCAAGCAACACTTTTCTGATATATCAAATATCACGCTGAATAATAGCTAATATTTTAAATTAAGTCCGTAAACCCAGTCACCGTCCACCATAAATCCCAAATCACTCTAAACTTTCCTCAGGGTGTATAGTTATCCTACCACATAACCCACGTGCTATTCTGCCCCAAAGGCGAATTAAAGAAAACCATAACACCGGCGAACTTAACGTATTCAACAGGGACAATGACACCACATCACAGATGAAAATTCCACCACGCTCGAAAATACCAAGTATCGTTACTCCTTCAAACAAAACTTGAACATTTATAGCCCGATTGCATCTCTTCCGTCGGGAAATAAAATTCTGAATCTCTAAATCTCATATTGAGTAAACATCCTTCCAAGTCATTCACTGCTTCAAAGCATAGATAAACCAAGTCATTCACTGCTTGAACGCATAGATAAACACTCTACCATTACACCAATAATGTGCGATAACAACGCATGAATCATCATAACAATTAATGCCAAATCTCAAAACCTTAGGTAATACTGAAACTGAGCTGAAATGACAGAACGGTCTTCTACAAGGCGACGCTAATAGCCTAATCAAATACGCAGGGAGGAACATCCTGCACCATATCTGTAGTACCATTATATTTTCTCAATTCCCGATTTATAATAAGTGCTTCACGTCGTATAACATTGTGTAGGAAAGAAGCAAAGGCATAAGCCTCAAAGGGATCAAACCGCACGATGATGAATCAAGAAGGGAAGTACTCCTAACAGCTCTATAGCCTCTCGAAGATAAGTACAGACGTCTACGTACCGATCCCCAAGACTCTACTAGACTCTCTCATGACTTGTGGAACCTAAGGGAACCTAGTGCTCTGATACCATGTTGTCACGATCCAAAATCCACTAAGGGTCGTGATGGCGCCGGACACTGCTGTCAGTTAAGCCAACCATCAATACTTAATTAAATTTTCATTTTGAAAATTTTGAAATCATGATTGTTCTTGAATTTAAGAGTAAAAGATGGACTATATAGAATAAATATTAATGTTTTAAACAATTTCAATACTGAATAACCCGTAATTATCCCAAAACCCGGTATCACAAGTGCATGAGCAGTTTCTAAGAAATAATATAAAATATAACTGTCCGAAATACAAATTGGACAGAGAAGAAAATACAGTACAGTACTCCGAAGGAGACTCTGCTAGTTGCGGGTCGGTGCAACTCACCTAAGTCTCCTTATCAACCATACCGCTATGCCCAACTAGGACACTAGACATACATGTGCCTGTGCAACAAAAATGCATAGCAAGTATAGTATGAGTACAAACATAACGTGTACCCAGTAAGTATCCCGTCTAACCTCGAAGAAGTAGTGATGAGAGGTCGACTTCGACACTTACTAATGGTCCAATAATAATATATTAAATGTGAATAATCATGGATTTATTAGAAACGGCAGTAAACTCAAGTAAATTAAGAAAATAAGTAAAAAATCCTTTTTATATTAGGAAGTCTCCAAATTCATATTCTATTGTTTATCAATTTATCTTGGACTAGGGAGGCAATATCAATTTTTGTAAATCTCAAGCAAGAATTACAAGCATGCACAAATCATGCCAAGGTCGTACGACCCCATCCAACTTAAATTTAAAATGTGCATTGTCGAGGGTCAAACGACGCGAACCATAGATGCATCTATTACCCTGCTCACGAATCATACGTGCGATGCGGTCAAATATAAATAATAGAGTTACCCCGCTCACGAATCATACATGCGACGCAAGTACTTATAGATGCACACTTTCAAACAGTCAGTTAAGAATTCACCAGGAACATTTATCCAAGCAAAAGCCAATTCTCTTTTAACGATTTAAGAAAATAAAGTTTAATCCTCTTGTAGAAATTCTTTTACTAATTCGATATGATTTATGCAATTTAAGTTGTCAATAAAATTACAAATAGTTCAGGTATAGCATGCTTTTGGGTCCTAGACTACCCGAACTTAAGCACAATAGTAGCTATGCATGAGCTCTCGTTACCATGTGCGTACGTAGCCCCCACAATGGAAGCACATAATCAATTATTTCACCTATGGGGACAATTCCCTCTTACAAGGTTAGAAAGGAGACTTACCTCATTTCGAAGTTCCATAGCAGGCTCCCAAGCCTTTCAAACAACTCGACCGATGCCCAACGCTCCAAAATTCACTTTTGCATTATTAATATTCACAAGCTTTTAATCCTCCTTCAACATCATAATATTGAGTAAAATGCTCATACGCCACCAACAAATTGATATCTACAATTACAATCAAAATATAACTCAAAAGTATTTATCAATATCCATCTATGCCTCACAAGTTGGCTACAAGCCTCCTGTTCAAATCGTCTAATAGGTTCACTCACTAGCACATTCAACTCTACTCTTATCATTTAATACCCATTTGAAGTCATCAATGATACTACATTAATTCTCCAACACCGCCAAATTATTATTCATCGTTTTCCTTAACCAATATTTCCAAAATATTCAATTTGGTGATTACTTAGGTGAACACTTCCAACTAAGCTAGAAAATGATTACATAGGTTCATTGTATCCTTTAATTTTATTTCTAAGAAAATTATTTATCTTTCCCTCATTTTCTCAAGAACACTATTCATGGTATGAACTAGGGATTATGAAATCAATTATCCGACCATAACAACTTGAAATAAATATTAGAAGTACTCTTACCGATTCATAAGAAATGAGCTTGAAGCATTAGAACTACCTTCTTGAAGCTTTTCTGTAAAAATCCAATGTTAGGAAAATTTGGTGTTCTTGAACAACTCGGAAGATTTCTAGGGATTTCAAAGAGTGACTGATGTTAATACTAGTGTTAATAGGATGTTATTAACTTAAAATATCCAAAAAACTCACCTTGTATTCTTAAGTAGTCCCCAAGGTCGAATCTACCATGAAAGAATCAATCCCTAGCTCAAGAAAGCCCCGAAAAATGGCTACTGCCCGACTGCCTTATATAGGCACAGGTGCTTCAAAGAGTTGTACCTTGCCCTGTGCAGGTTGTACCTCATATTACAAGTTTTTCTCTGCTGGACACCTTTTACTAAAACGTCCATAACTCCTTGTATAAATATACAAATAATGTATGGTTTAAAGAATTAGAAACTAGACTCGAAGATCTTTCATTTGATAGGTTGTCCAGGATATAACTCCTTATAGATTTTGAGATATAAGCTTCCAAAATTGGCTCCACGCATCAGAAATTTCTGGCAAACTGCTTTACCAGTCTTTATTCAACCGATTATAACTTTCTGTACAAATATCCAAATGATGAATGCTTTATCTTTATGGAAAGTAGAATTCAAGGGATATAACTTTCAAGTTTATAAATTTTTATATTCCTTATATATTGTTATATATATGCTCCCAAAGTCAGTACTGCGATTGCACCAATGCTGTCCAAAAACAACTTCTGCAGCAGAAAGATGCAGTAGCTCCTATTGTCCGAAAACCATTCCGTCAACCTTCCGAAATCCACCCTAGGCACTCGGGACCTTAACCAATTATACCAACATGTTCCATAATTCACTACAAACTTAATCGAGGCTTCAAACCATGTCAAACAACATCAAAACTACGGATCGCGCATCGAATCGAATTATGAGTTTTCAAATCTTCCAACTTTTATATTTTGCGCTGAAACATATCAAATCAATCCGGAATGACTTCAAATTTTTCACACAAGTCACATTAGACATTACAGACCTACTGCAAGTTCCAGAATCGACATCTGACCCCGATATCAAAAAGTCAACTCTCGGTCAAACTTCTAAAAAACCTTCAAATTTCCAACTTTCGTCAAATGACTCCAAAATGACCTACGGACCTCCAAATCCACTTCCGATCACGCTACCAATACCAGAATCACCAAACGAAGTTATTCTCAGACTCAGAATCCCTAACGAACATCGATAGCATTGAAATGCACTTCAACCCAAATTTATAAAATTCTTCTAATATGCTAACTTCCACAATAAGCAATGAAACACTCCCGGTTCATCCAAAAGCCGATCCGAACATACGCCCAAGTCCAAAATCATCATACGAACCTGATTGAACCTTCAAATCCTGATTCCAAGTTCATTTACTCAAAACTCTAATCTTAGTCAATTCTTTCAACTTAAAGCTTCCAAAATGAGAATTCACTTTCCAAATCAACTCTGAACGTTTCGAAATTCAATTCCGACCATGCGTACAAGTCATAATACCTAAAGTGAATCTACTCATGGTCTCAAACTGCCAAACGATGCGCTAGAGCTCAAAATGACCGGACGGGTTGTTATAGTGAAATTTTGTGTGTTCATGCTTGTGTGTCGGTATTGATCGTATTCAAGGGTATATTGTATGGTTAAAAGTTAAAGTGATCCTCTATAATTGAGACTTGTACGTGGTTGAGGGTTTATTAGATTGTCCCATTACTTGAGGATGAGCAAGTGTCTAAGTGTGGGGTGTTGATGTTAAGCTTAAAACATATATATTTCTATATATATCGCCTCATATTTTACTTTTGTTTCGTGAATTTAGGATGTTAAATGCCATGATTTATATTAATTTGAAGTGTTTTCATGTGTAGAAATATTTTGGGAGCAACCGGCGGCGATATGTGTGAAATTAGAGCCAAAACGAACGAAAATAGGGAAAGGGCATATTTCAGCGCCATAGGTGGCGCCCAGCCCTACCTGTGGCGCCAGAAACAGAAGCTAAAATATTGGAGTGCCGTGGAGGGCTCTTGGCACTAGCCAGTGCACCAACGATGTGAATTTTCTCCAGTTTCACCTAGAACAAGGTTATTTCGGTCCTAGACCTACCCAACATGTATATAAGCAAGACTAAACATATTTTTAGGGAGAGACGCCACTTTGGAGGAAAAATACACACAACAAACATCTGGGAGCAAGAACATCTCAGATTTCTTCATCTTTTTTACTATTTTCAATTATTCAAACCTTATGCAATTGGTTGCTAGTATTATGAGTGGTTATAAACCCATTGTTCTGGTGTTGTGATTTAGCCATGAATAAATGTTGACTTAACCTCGATTATAATTCACTAATATATGATTGTTTCTTCAATTATGTGATTAATTGCTTAATTGTCTGGCCAACAGTTAGGTTTTATTTATTGTCTATGCTATGCTTGGGAAAGCCGTGTTTAGATTAGAGAAGAATTGAAGAGAGCATGATCTTAACCTTTGGGGGGAGGGGGCGGCTTTGTGGTTATGATAGGAATATACCTAGTCACCGTGCTTAATTAAATATCGTAATCTTAATGCGTTCTTAATAGATTGATTTCATAGGAATATAGGCGTTAATCTATTTTGAATAGTCGAGTAGTATTTCGGGAGAAGTCTATGAGAAAAATTATCGATTAATTAGCAACCATGAGTGAATTGTATGGGAGGAAAAGTTAACTAGAATACAATAGGATTGGTGAATCGATCACAATCTCGAATGCTTGTCTCTATTGAATTCATAACAACATTTTACTACTTGACAATTTAGCTATTACTTAGAATTGTAGTTTAGTATAATTAAACTTTTTGAACTCGAATTTAGCTTGACGGACTAACAATATTGGTGAGTTAGTGAGTTGTTAATATAGGTTTCTCTGGGTTCGACACTCAACTTATTATTTTATTACTTATACGACGATGTATACTTGCGTGTTCTTTTGGGAGCAACAAATACATCTTCCAATCTCGAGGCTTCCATACCAAGATACAAAAGTTTTGGTGAAGTCACACAATCTGAAATCGTCACTATGTTAGAATTTTATGTTGACTTTGGAATATTATCTGAAACTATCCTTAAGGTATTAAATTTTTTTATTTTGGAAAATGATTTAAATTTCGAAGTTTGGTTTCCGGAAAATCAAACATCTCATAATATCAATGGTTCTACACGAAGCTATTAATATTTTGGTGAGACTGCGCAAATCTGAAATTGATAGCATGCTGCAATATAAAGTTAATTTCAATATATTATCTGGGACGATTCTGAAGTTGTTTGATTGAGAATTTTAGATATGTTTTAGATCTTGAAGTCCAATTTTCAAGAAGTCAGATGGTTCGTAATTCAACGTTCCTATACCGAGATATGATTTTTTTGGTGAGACTGTGCAAATATGAAATAGATAGTGTAGTGCAATATAAAGTTGATTCCAAAATATTATCTAGGAAGATTCTGTTTAATTGAGAATTTTGTATATGTTCTAGATCTTGAAGTCTAATTTTCTTGAAATGAAACGGTTTGCAATTTCGATATTTATATGCCAAGATATATTTTTTTCGATGAGACTGCGCAAATCTGGAATTGATAGCGTGATGCAATATAAAGTTGATTTCAAAATATTATCTGGGACGGTTCTGAAGTTATTTGATTGAGAATTTTGGATATATTCTAGATTTTGAAGTCTAATTTTCAAAAAATTAAATGGTTTTCCATTTTGATATTTTTTCACCAAGATATGATTTTTTTGGTGAGACTGTGCAAATCTGAGATTTTTAACGTGGTGGAATCTAAAGTTAGTTTCAAAATATTATCTGGGGCGATTCTGAATGTTTTTTATTTTGAATTTTGGATATATTTTAGATATTGAAGTATAATTTTTGAGAAATCAAATGATTTATTATTTGGACTCTCCCACGATAAAATATGAATCTTTTGTTTCAAGCGCTTAAAGTTAAAAATTATGCGACTAAGATAAAAGTCGGACAATGTAAAGTAAAAGACAAGCTGAAATATTTAAGCCCTCGAAGTCTCCAAGTTGAAATCTTCAAGTTCGTCGGTCTTCAAGTTGAAGTCTTCACGTTTCCCACCCTTCAAGTTGAGATATCTATGCCTTCCAGGTCTATAAGTTGAGGCCCTCAAACTCGTCGGTCTTCAAGTAGAAGTATTTGAGCCCTCAAATTTTTCAGATTGAAACATCAAAGTCCACCGAATCTTCAAGTTTGTCGATCTTCAAGTTGAAATCTGAAAAGTTCGCCGAAACTTCAAAGTTTTCCTAGTGTTCATGTCGATGTCATCAAGTCCATGAAGTCTTCGAGTTGAAGCTTTATAGCTTTCTAATCTTAAGGTGGACATATAAGTCTCTTTGCAACTTAAGTCGGCCTCTTTGTGGGTTTGTCCTTAAAAGGAACTATAACTTTCTAGTCTTAAGGTGGATATGAGTCCCTTTGCACCTTAAGTTGGCCTCTTCGTGGGTTTTTCCCTAAAAGGAGCTATACTTTTTCAATCTTAAGGTGGACATATAAGTCCCGTTGCACCTTAAGTTGGCCTTTCCTGTAGTCCGGCCACATTGAGAGTAATCTCTCCGGTAGTCGGATCATTTTGAGAGTAATCTCTCCGGTAGTCAGGCCACATCGAGAGTAATCTCTCTGGTAGTCTGGCTATATTGAGAGTAATCTCTTCGGTAGTTGAGCCACATTGAGAGTAATCTCTCCGGTAGTCGGGCCACATTGAGAGTAATCTCTCCGATAGTCGGGCCATGAGAGTAATCTCTCCGATATTTGGGCAAGGATGGGTACCCATCCCTCACATCCCATGATGGCCTTCTTTACGCATGGATCATCTCACTAAACAAGAACACATCCTTCTTGTATGACCTACACAAAAAAAATGACAAAAGAAAAAAGCACTAGAAAGGAAGAAGAAATTACCTTCGCGTCAATACTTCCAAGTCGTCAAAAATAGACTCAAAGTTGTTTGCAAACGCCGAAAGTCATGTAATAGAATAAATAGTATATTGTATTTATAGATGTCAAAAAAAGAAATTTTGAAACTGGAGTGCCGATGTGGGATCATTTAAGTTACATTCCGCATGGGATTTGGTTAGTACAATGTATCTTTGAAGAAGGACTAGTCTAATCTCGACAAACAATGTCGGAATCCGAAGGGAAGTCAAAGTGTTATGGAATTAGGAAGTGTACGTGAAATTGCATCTAATTATTGGTGTATCTAATCATTACAGTGAGAAAATTTGTGTCCTAGTGGGAATGTTGATATTACTGGCTACAACTCACGTTAAAATTAGAGTTTGCATGACTTTGCTTTTGTCCTTATTCAAAGGTAAATGGTTATTATATTGTTCAGGTAATTGATTGGGTATACATATAACAAATTACATGGGCGATACTTTGCATTTTAATTTGGCATGCGACAATTTGATAGTCAGCCAATACTTCGATACCGGTGTTCGGTGACGACAAATCTAGACCTCAACAAGTCTTGAAGTATGGGTATTTGTAGGCATATGAATTTTATCGAAATTAAATTCGATAAAATAATTTGGACAATATATCAAATATATTTGACCAAATAAATATTATGGGCTAATTTAATTAAATTAATTATATAAGTCAAATATATAAAGTCTAAATATATTGGGCTAACCCATTTAATTGGGCCACAAATGATGAGCCTACTTCATCAAGCCCAATATGTCATCTTCCTAGAGGTCCAGTTTGGTGCCACGTGTCAAATGACGTGGCACGCCAAGTCAAACAGAAGAGCCAATATGATCGTGGCACATGTCAAAATGACAAAGCATGCCAAGTCAAATTAAATGGTGAATGAAACTGCGCCATGTGTGCAACTAACATTTTCTGGCCAATCAAATTCAGCCATGTCACACTTCAATTTGATTGGTCAGAACGAGTTTGTTCTTATCACAACTCCTCCCTTGCTCAACTATAAATAGGTGTCTTCAGAAAAGACACTAGAAGTTATAATAAGAAGCAAGAAAGAGCTCGTGGATCAAACACTGCAAATTCCTCCACAAGTTTCAAGCTTCAAGCAATCAAGTTCAAGTTCAAGAAATCAAGTTCAAGCTCAAGAACGAAGAACAAATTAAGGTCAAGTTCAAGCAATCAAACTAAAGCTCAAGAACAAGATCATCGTTGTGGCGACAACTAAAGTCACGACCCAAATCTACGTGACTGGCACCCGGCACACTACCCGACCCGAGTGAACCAACCCATATTATGCACCCAAATCATATGCATAAAACCAATTTGACTGCGGAAGCTCCTCGAAAACCATATACATTTTCAAGTTAAATGAATAAAATATTTTTCAATTCAAAATCACACATGATGCCATTTCATGATAATAACAATGAGAGTAAGTAAAATAAATATACTTTCATGAATGTCATGTACAACCCCGTTACTACAATCTTTCACAACCATCTATGGAGCCTTTATACTAAAGAATATAACCAACAGTTGGAGTAACTCCAACAAAATAAAATAAGGAAGAACATGATAGCTACCACGAAATAAAGATGGTGCTTCATAATACTTCAGAAAGAGAGTCATCCTGGCCTAACCGCATGCCACGTATCATACATCATCCTGAAACATGTAAAGTAAGCAGGGCCCTGGAGGGAGGGGGGACCCTAAGGGCTGAGTACACCACAACGGTACTCAATAAGTGTCCTAGACTCTCTCTACTTAAATTCTTGGGACAAACTTTATAAAAATGATGTACCAATATTTGATATAAAACGATAAAAAGTTTTATCAATTCAAGACCCTTGTTATTTTAAATAACAATCAAGTGAATATAACTCACAATATAAACTTTTAAATCATTTACATCAATTCAAGATTTTGGATAAATCGTGCAAAATCATTTCATATACTTTAAGTCATCAAAATTGCTTTCGGTTCCTTAGGCCTAAACATAAGAAAAACCATCCTTACCTTTCACTGGGAGTGCCATACCATCACCGACATAAGAAGTTCAACTAGGTTATGTACCTAGCGGCAAGTATCATATACCTTGCTTGCTCAGGTCGTCTCATCGTAGTGCCTTACGAATCGACTCAGCCATGCTAATAATAACATAAAATAGTACTCTCTCGAGGGAGAGCACTCTGCCGTAGTCTATACCACAAAGTGGCCATCTACGCCTACACCGACACGTGTAGTTTCATGACAACGAACACCATATATCCGAAGTCAATCTCGGTGAACACAAGTAACTCCCAAAACATTTGATACTTCAAAAATAGATTCATAGCATAGTAGCTTCAAATGATCTATTTTTATCAAATCATAGCATTTATATAAAATCTAAATTATTTGAACAAAAATTAAATAAACAACATTTTCATGCTAAAGCCTTTAGCAATTCAACATCAATCTTTAAAAGATACTACGAGGGTTGTCCTGCACATCAATTTTCAAAAGAAATACTTTCCATGAAAACGTTTCTTTAGCACTCAAACATGTATACTCTTGTCAATATATAAGTTTTGATAAAAACTTATAACATTTACCTTGAGTGTCATTTAGCCAACAAGATTTAAATAAAATTTTATAAAACGGCATGACACTACATATGCAACATAATAATTTAGTTCATGGAGACATCCGTACTTGTTTGTCCCCACAAGTACGAAAGCACATTTGCACACAACTTAAGTATTAACTTGAAACATGCTTTTAGAGAAAGTCCCTCAAGAAGAGTAAGTTTTAATCAACTTACCTCGCTTTCGCTTTATTAACATCCACAAAATTTTAATTCTCTTCCATCATTCCGATGTTGATTAAAAAGCTCAACATCACCAACAAGTCGATATCTACAATGATCCACAACACTAAGAACCTTCAATCTACAATAGCAAGATCTAATGGAATCAATTATTAGTAACAAATTTCATAACTTAAGCCATTTAGGCATATTATCAAACACCTTGTAGGCATAAACCTCTACATCTCTTCACCATATGATTAGCTCATCCAACTACCACCATTCATCAATAATTTATCCTACCATCATGATTAACCAATTTATAACTTCCAACATCACATATATAACCATCCATCCACACCCAACCAACAAAGTGCCATTAAATAATGACCTTTCAATCTCTACAATAGTTATGTAATTAAATGGGGAACTTATGGCTTCCAATATCCATACCAAGAGTTTCAACACTTAATTCATACTCATATTCCCATAATACATCCATATATGTAAGTCTAAGGTGTAGGATTTACCTTTTGGAAGAAATCTTGCAAAACCCTCCTTTGAGTTCTTGAAGGAATTTCTTGAAAATCTATGTATTTTATGAGTAGATTTCATCAATGGTAGTGTATAAATGATGGAATTTCACACCAAGATAATGAAAATTACTTACCTTGAAGATGGGGGGAGTTGAAGGTCTTGAGAGAGTGGAGGAAAACCCTCACAGTCGTCCACAAGAAATGAGAGAAAATAAATCCCGAAATTGTGTTTATAAGTCCAAATTTCGGATGCTGCCTCGGATGCTTCGCATCCCCACTTCACTCCTCTCAGGAGTTCGGATGCTGACCCGGATGCTATGGTAGCACTTCACTGCCAGCTCCTCTTTTTGGATGCTGCCTTGGATGCTTCGCATCCGCGCAGTCCTCTGCCAGCCTTTGATAATTTGGTCATAACTTCTTGTAGGAAAGTCCAAATGACGAACGGTTTGAAGCTTTAGAAACTAGACTCAAAGAGCTTTAATTTGATAGGTTGTCTATCATATAAATCTTTATAAATTTGTAGATATGTTTGTCCAAAGTTAGGTCTTGTGCATACTTACTTGGAACTTTAGTCTACCATGTAATTTCAAATTTGACTTGGACTTATGGCTATCCTTAGACCCAAATCACTCATAATATACCTAGTACACTTATGATAATATTCAATTAATATCCATCATATTAATAGTCCTCGTCTGCATATAAAATAATATAATTATCACACATCAATTTTCTTAATAACACTTAAGTACTTCAAAATTTTTCGGGGTGCTATATTCTCCCCCACTTAAGAATATTCGTCCTCGAATGTTTTACAAGTCGCTTCTAATAATAGAGCTACCATCCATTTACCTTCAACCATTATGCATAGTCACTTATGACTACATGGGCCTTATAATTTCTTTCCAGAATCTCAATTTACTCATGGCCCTCAAAATTTGGCTATCTTTACAAATTCTTAAAAATTTTCGGTAGAGTTTCCCCTATAGCTAGGACTACCCAAAATATTAACATATCCAGAACAAGCCGCCACACGGGCACCAATAACAATATCGCTCAACAACCAACAATACATAATATAATGTACCTTCTTGACCCCACTCGACTGTTCATATACCATAATTGCATCAAATGTAGATCTTTAAAACTTTTAACTAGTGACATCTATGAATACCATTCAATATCAATAATAGCTACTACACATAGCTCCCATAGCATTATTATACCTGCATGCATTTTCTTTAGTCATGCATACGTCAAGCTGTACCTGAAAAGTATCTTCCAATAAACCAAAATCTCTTTGTGATTGGACGTCCTAAATTTTTTTTTTTTTGAATAACGTAGAATTGCACATTTTCATGCTGCCTAAATTTTCAGATTCCTCAAAGCTATGGCTCATTCTTTGTGAGAGAAAAATTGTATTATCCACTTGGTACTTGTAAACTTATCCATGCCGACTCATAGTCTCGAAATTTTCTTGTAACCAATACTTTCGAATTAGTCTGTTGCTCTTTTTGAGTCATGTTCCCAGGAAATATTTTCCCACTTAAGACTTTTCACATTCTCTAATCATCAAAATTATTCTGGAATATCCTTTTATCCCTTCTAAATATTAATAAGATATTTGTCTCAGATTTATCCATCATGTGGTAATTTAATGCCCATACTTTCGATCATACCTTTAGAGCTCATGCTAGATTCATAACTTGATAACTATTATTACCAACAAGTTTATTCTGAAAGCAATTCAACTCACTTCATTCGATTTCATGACACCAGTTTGCCACCTAATCGCGGACATCCGTGTTTTAATTTTTATTTCTTAACTTTTAACAATTCCTTGACCCCATTGAGTATCTTGTGATATTTTCCTACCAAAAATTTGGGATTTCATTTATTTCCATGCGCACCACAGACATGCTACCGTAGCGCGTAAGTTTTCAACAATTGAGAGTCACTGCTATCACGATGGTACTTGCACCCTTTTAATATTAGTGGTCTTTTTTGAACCCATGCCCTTTACTGGCATACTTTATTTTTTGTACAAAATAGTCTTTTCTCATTCAGAAATGCGCATTACATTATCCTTTTCTATTTCATCTCGTGCTAAAGTGTGCACATATTAAAATATCCTCTTATTCCACTTAATCCCTCATATAGTTTAAAGTACTTCCTTGCTCTCCGCCAATACTTGAATTTAATTCAATTTCACATGCCCCCAAAGTTGTAGGAATACATTTGAGTTGCCCATTAAATCTTTGACTATCAGACATAATTTTTAATATCCCTGATGCGGAACATCATAACTATTACTTGTAATGAGTTTTGAATCCCAACAAGAACCTTATGGTAATTGTACTCATTCCGACCGAATGTTTTCTCTTCATCTTGTCTCTAGTAAATAAAATAACTTATTTCTCAAATCATTATCTTTAAGGTGTATCCTTTTTTTTCCGATGCTCCCCCACTTAGGAGTAAACCCGATTCAAACTCTTACTTGCCACACAAAGTCAATATTAAACTTATATCTCACACATAGAACATTTCTTTGTTCCCTTTTTTTATTTATCCAAGTATCACGTCGCTACTAGCTGCAACATATATTGCTAAGGTCCATTATTTTCCGCCCTTACAACATCATTATAGTTACCACTTCACTCTACCGTTAAAATCTCTTCTAACATTTCAATCTTCAATCCGTGCTCTAATACAGTTCTAGCAAGTATGACTGGCTTACGTCTCTCATCTCGTGCTTAAATATGTTGAACAAGTGTGACTCCCTTAGGAAAAATTCACAAATCATTATATAATTTTTTTTCATAACATACACCATCTTCACAATGCTAAATGCGAGAATTACGCATTCTATCTTTAAGCGCAACATCATGTTCTCAAGCCGCATGTATATATAATAATATTCTATAGAATATTCTCTGAAATTATATTTCTTGCTACTACGTCCTTTCATAAAATATTATTTTGACGTATCTCACCGAGTAGGCTGATTCTCATGATAAATACCTCATGTCTACATCATAAGAGAACTCCTTGACCATAGCTCATACCACATGTCTACATCAACACGTTTCATATGATAAATATATACTTGCATATTTTCCCATGCTTCATGGTATCATTGACCTTATCCATACATATCGTGTTAGGGATTTATGACTCAGTATCATGTAGAGTTAGAATTCTTGTAACTTATCAATCTCCAAATCCTTACCATAACCGTTTTCAATTTTTGTTTTGTTTTTGAGACTTATGTCGTATACATTATATGTATAACTTTCCAACAACTTTAACTTAGCCCATGAGCCATTTCAATATTTATTCTCCTTAAAGCATGAGGATCCGTTCACTCACAAGTTAACCGTTCTTCCAATATTGGGCATATAAAGAGTTGCTTTGAGATGATTCTTGGAAATTCTCAAATTTTCATCATTTCAACTGAATAAAATAAAATATACCTCGATTAGAAAAACTCAAGATTATTATTCCATATCAAAAAAAAAAGAAATTTCCTTCTCTGACAACCTATATTGCTTCTTATAACTTTCAAGATTATGCCTTTTGTGCATCTAATGCCTTAATATTTCACGCTTATCCATTTAAGTCAGCATACTTTATCCTCCAACGCCTTGGCATGCATAATTATAGGTTGACTTTTACTTGTATACATTCATCATCTGGAGGAACTCAAAGTTGTCATGCCCTTATTTTACATATGACATGCTTCATCCATCCTCAACTCTTACTTACACGCGGAACTTTATTTTTTGTGTGTCACTTCTATTACGTATGACACAATCATGACGATATCCCATAATGCTCAGAAGAAACCCGATCTCTAGTATAATTAAGAGTCATCTCCCTCATCTAATATTTTTTTTGTTTTTGGATAATCAAGAAAGTCTTGTTCTTTTTCTTTCCTTCGGGAAGGTATCTTTCAACATTGTTGACAGTGTCTTAACTATGCCATATTCCTTATGAGTCATACTATGTTTACCACAAACTTGACTGATTCACATTGACTTATCAATTAGATCCATATCACTTCTCTATATCTTGTCATGATAGTTTAAGATACAATATCTTCATTTGCATTTTTTTTGAACTTTGCTTAACTCATTATTGGTGATTACCATAGTAAACAGTCGCTCCAACATCTTGACCAACAATGTTTAATTGAAATCTAGGGTCTAACATAGGTGTCCTTATTCGCATCCTTTAGTACAAATCCTTTACAATTCAGGACACCACCTTGTCAATACTAGCTGATATCATCACCTTATTTTCTTTCATGATTTCTCAGTATTTGACTGATAATTTTTATTCACCAAAGTCATACGCGTTGATTGTATCAGTCCTAACCTATTCTCAACTTTTCTTTCTATTTCGAACAAATTTGAAACCTTCTGGCTATTAGCCAAAACATCTTGTATTATAACTTGAACCTTGAGCTTTATTCTCATTACTTCTATACCTTCCTCAGCAAGTAATCAGTACGATTAAGAATCCGTACTCTCACTTCAGGCACATACGCACGATATAGAGTATGAAGAAAGTGAAACTTTCGAGATGTCATTGTAGCCTCCCCGTTATAAGTGTGGCTGGCAACACACCGATAAGAGGGACTCTACTTGACACGGCTCCATAGACTTCCTAGGACTCGACTTAGAACCTAGTGCTCTGATACCAAGTTTGTCACGACCCAAATCTACGTGACTGGCACCCGGCACCCTACCCGACCCGAGTGAACCAACCCATATTATGCACCCAAATCATATGCATAAAAATCAATTTGACTGCAGAAGCTCCTCGAAAACCACATACAGTTTCAAGTTAAATGAATAAAATATTTTTCAATTCAAAATCACACATGACGCCATTTCATGATAATAACAATGAGAGTAAGTAAAATAAATATACTTTCATGAATGTCATGTAAAACCCCGTTACTACAACCTTTCACAACCATCTATG
>MU736250.1:158150-204609 GCA_026770625.1 Nicotiana glauca
GGGGAGGGGGTGTCGATCGGATGAGGCTCAGACCATTTTGGGAGCTGAAGAAACAACCGAAGCTCCCAAGATATGTCAAGACCGCACCTGCGGTTGGCCAGCCTCAGGTGCAAGCTTGTAGGTTGGGGGCCAAGTCTCGCAGATGCGGCCTGTCACGACCCAAAATCCACTAAGGGTCATGATGGCGTCGGACACAACCGTCAGGCAAGCCAACCAAATTACTTAATGAAATTCTCAATTTAATACTCTTGAAATCTATGATTTTCCTCTATTTTTTATAAATAAAAAAATAATCGATTCAATTCAAATTAAATGATAAGCAATTAATACAAAATACTTGAAACCATCCCAAAACCCGGTGTCACAAGTGCATGGGCAATTTCTAAGAAAAATCAAATAAAGTACAACAACTGTCTGGAATACAATTGGACAGAAAATAAATAGAATCCTGAGAGAGACTATACTAGCTGTGGGTTGCCTCGAGGAAATACAACCCACCTAATCTCCGTGTCAACCATGCTGCTAAGCCCACTAGGCCACTAGAGGTGCATATGCCTGTGTAACAAAAATGCACAGAAGTGTAGTATGAGTACGAAAATAACGTATACTCAATGAGTATCCCGTCTAATCTCAAAGAAGTAGAGACGAGATGGTTGGCTTTGATACTTACTAGAGGTCCAATAATAATATATTATTAACGCGAATAATCATGGATTTATTAAGAATGACAGTAATTTTAAATAAGTCATGAACATGTAAAAGTTCGTTTTTATGCTGAAGGTCCCCGTATTCATAATCCATTAGTTTTCAACTACCTCAAGTCGGGGAGAGCAAATATCAATCTCAAATAATCTCAAGGCAAGCAATACAAGCATTCACAAATAATGCCGAGGCGTATGACCCGGTCCAACAAAAAATAAACTGTGTACTACCGAGGGTCGAACGACGCAAATCATAGATAGATCTATTACCCCGCTCACGAATCATACATGCAACGCGGTCAAATATAAATAAACACAACAATCAATCAATCAAGAATTCATCGGGGAACAATTATCCAAAGAAAAGCCAATTCTCTTTTAACAATTCAAGAAAATGAAGTTTAATCTTTTTTATTTTAGAAATTCATTTACTAATTCGATGTGATTTAAGCAATTCAAACCGTCAATAAGATTACAAATATTCCAAGTATAGCATGCTTTTGGGTCCTAGAGTACCCGAGCTTAAACATAATAGTAGCTACGCACGGACTCTCGTCACCTCATGCATACATAGCCCCCACAACTAGGAGCACATATCCAGTTAATTCACCTATGGGGACAATTCCCTCTTACAAGGTTAGAGAGGAGACTCACCTTGCTCTGAAGTTCCAAAAACGGCTTTCAAGCCCTCCCGACGACTCAAATCGATGCACAACGCCCCAAAACTAGCCAATAAATGAGATAATCCATAAACACAAGCTCTAATACTCACAACAATTCAATTTAGATAAATTTCTAACTCCGTTCGAAAAGTTAACAAAATTTCCCTCGGGCCCACGTGCCCGAATTCCAAAAAAAACTCACAAAATCTAACAACCCATTCCGATACGAGTTCAACCGTACAAATTTTATCAAATTCCGATAACAACTTGACCTCCAAATCTTGAATTTCTTGAAAAGTTTCACAAAAATCTTCATTTCTTCCATTTAAATTCGAAATAAATGATTAATTTAATCATAGAATCATGAAGTATAATTATTTTCGGATATAAAACACTTACCCCAATCCATATGGTAAAAATCGCCTAAAAATCGCTTAAATTCGAGCTCCATAGCTCCAAATATGATAAAAATGGCCGAAACCTCGAAATATAGCTTCTGCCCAGGTATTTACTCTTCGCGATCGCGGAAAATGATTCGCAATCGTAAAATACAACATTTCTCAGTCCAAAATTTGCCTTTCACGATCGTTGAAAATGCTTCGCGATCGCGAAGAACAAATGCCCAGCTTTTCCAAATAATCTCTAATATAATGGCCATAACATTTTGTACAAAATTCTAAATTGCAAATGGTTTAACTTTTTGAAAACTAGACTCCAAGGAATAAAACTTTCATCTTTTTCTCATCTACCAGTTCTTTATAGATTACAAGATATAAGCTTCCAAAAGCAGCCTTGTGTAACACAAATTTCTTCTTCGCAATTTCCAAACTCTTCCCGGATAGGCTGTAGTATATCACTCATAACTTTTTGTACAAAACTTCAAATTCCAAATGGTTTGATTTTCTAAAAATTAGACACAAAGGGACAGAACTTTTGTTTTTGGATAATCTCCAAATTACTTATAGATTGCGAGATACAAGCTTCCAAAGTCGGATTAGTGCAGCAGAAACTTTCCTCTACCGATCGCGAAAGCCCTTCCCCGATCGCGAATAACTGGCCATTTTCTCCCATTTTACTCATCGCCATCGCGTCCAATTCCCCGGATTGCGTAGAACAATGCTGTAGCAAAAAACCAGCAGCTTAAAATGATTTAGAAATGGTCCGAAACCATCCTGAAACTCACCCGAGCCCCTCGGGACCCCGTCCGAACATACCAACAAGTCTCAAAATGTATCACGGACTTAGTCGAGGCCTTAAATCATATCAAACAACGCTAAAATCATGAATCGCACTCCAATGCAAGCTTAATGAACTTTAGAATTTCAACTTCTATATTCGATGCTTAAACATATCAAATCACGTCTGATTGACCTTAAACTTTGCGCACAAGTCATATTTGACTTTACAGACCTACTCCAACTTTCGGAATCAGAATCTGACCCCAATATCAAAAAGTCCACTTCCGGTCAAACTCCTCAAAAACCTTCAAATTTCTATCTTTAGCCAAATGACTCCAAAATGACCCACTGATCATCGAATTCTCTTCCGATCGCGCTCCCAATACCAGAATCACCATACAGAGCTATTCCCAGACTCGGAATCCCAAACGGACATCGATAACACTGAAATGCACTTCAACCCAAACTTATGAAATTCTTTCAAAAATGCCAACTTCCAAATAGGTGACGAAACATTTTCGGGTCTTCCAGAACCCGATCCGGACATACGCCCAAGTTCGAAATCATCATACGAAACTGTTGGAACCTTTGAATCCCAATTCTGAGGTCGTTTACTTAAAAAGTCCAATCTTAGTCCATTCTTTCACCTTAAAGCTTTCGAATTGAGAATTTTCTTTCCAAATTAACTCTGAACTTCCCAAAATTCAATTTCGACCATGCGTACAAGTCATAATACCTGAAGTGAAGCTGCTCATGGCCTCAGACCGCGGAACGACACGCTAGAGCTCAAAACGACAGGTCGGGTCGTTACATTCTCTCCCACTTAAATATACGTTCATCCTCAAACGTGTTGAGAACTGCGCTGGGGTTGTCTGAAATCACTACTTAACACCTCGCGCACCTACCCTTGTTACCACAACTAAGTTGGGCACCTTAGCTTGATCAATATGAAGATATCCTTTTTCACTTAAGCAAATAAGTCTTAGAGCCCAATTCTAACATCCGAAATTCTCTACCAGGCCTGATTCCAACATACGAACATCGTATCAATCACCACACGATGTACCAGGACATGAATGCATACCCTTGTTAAATTCACACCTTGCACCGCTTTATTCACAGGACCACAATAACATTCTGTGAGCATAATAGTCGAAATCCCACGAATCTAATGATCCCATTGCACCTCATGATATATAAGTATTGTTCCAACTCTCGCAACACTGCCACGACGGAAAAGATGGGTAAAAATTCAAAACCAACTGTCGAGTCAACAAATCATTGAGTTTACACTTCTGACAAGAACCATTACCTCATTTGAACCAAATAATGATCTTTGCTCTTTAATATACTTCATATGATCCGATTGTACTGATCTCTGATCCAAAAATCTCGTCTCACCCAGTACGAACTGCTCGAGCAATAACCACTCCAGACATGACCAAAAGTCTCATATAATGCCACAATGTGCCAATAGACTATGAACTCGAATTCGATAAAAAGGGAAACGAACTCTGGAAGGGACTACTCAACTCACGCACAAATATGGACTTTTATTAGAAAATAGGAAACAAGGCACACAAAAATAGCATATAGAAACTGTACTCAACATCATACTGTTCCAGTATGCAACCCGATCCAAATAACATACCCATGGCGGCGTGCCACCCGATCCACGCATAGAATTCACATAAGGAGATATATATCGAGCTAAATTACTCATTATAACAAAATATCGAATATCAGTTATAAACACGTTAAGTGCATAATACTATCCCTGAGGGGACATATAGCACTATAAGCTACAAAATTCAAGCCATTTTGCTCATATGACATCACCTCTACGTGGAACCTGAATACATAAGCAATTCACCAAGCCGTCTCACAACTCACACGACGTAATATATCATTACATGAAATAAATAACGACGAAATAATACCCCGACTACTCTCCCATAAGGAGCCCTTTGCTGAAATGAACACGTCTGGCCTGATATAGGGCCCATATTCACATTTAAACCCATCCACAGACCTCAAGCTGATTCTGATCGCACTGACTAGGCTAATAACCTTTCAAAGGTCCATAATAACTCTCCTTTCTCTCATAACGCATAAGAATGACCATCATAACTGGAGTAATCCTCGACAATCCACAACTTAATGAATCAAGTGCCCTCCAAGCATCAATTCCCAAATCAACGATATCACCACAATCTTCCTACTTGTTTTAACTCTCCAACCAATCAAGTGACTCCATGCCACACTTATAGAACATTCCTGTGGGTCACGCTCCCACAACCATCCGTAATATATAACATGTCTGCATATCCAACCCACCGGCCGCACTAACACTAAAAGCGATCAAGAA
This sequence comes from Nicotiana glauca, assembly GCA_026770625.1. Taxonomy (NCBI): domain Eukaryota; kingdom Viridiplantae; phylum Streptophyta; class Magnoliopsida; order Solanales; family Solanaceae; genus Nicotiana; species Nicotiana glauca. The sequence continues at coordinate 163,060 of MU736250.1, forward strand.
TCCTTAGCCAAGATACTAAGTAAAAACACCTATCCCAGGTGACGCTGAAGGCAATACCAACTTACTTTAAACCTCAAATATACTTTCCTGCTCATTCGAGCTCGTGACATCCTTGTTAACACTGAACTGCAACCTTGATCTTTACTTCAAATTCCATACCACTTACTGCACCCAACACACCAATATACGATAGAACACGATTTCCATCATAACTCCGAAACCACTAATAGACTAACACTTCATCATATAAAAGCTTTTCACTTAAATCACTTCAAGAGAACCATAGCAACACACATGCAAATTCTCATAACCATAGAATATGCAAATCTCTAATTAGTGGTCTCAACCACCATACACCTTTCGGGATCCGCCTACACATAACATGCCATAACAGTAGAATACTCCTAAATAACATCAATTACACGGCTGACAAGCCTTGCATGTACCGCCACAAATCACATACATAACTTGATCATGCTGAAGGAACTGATCGCTACTACCACTATGTCGACTCAACTATGGCTAACCAATCTATCTTCTTTTGATTTACCCTGATTGCCTTAGAAATAATAATAACTCCATCCGAACTCACCCCGAGTGACCTTGAGTTATGAGACCATGCTATCTCAAATCCCACGAACCATTTCATACCTCCCAATTGCTACACTGCAGGTCAAAACATCCTCAAACGTTCTGGGCAACTTCTTATAAGCTACTACAGAGCTTGATTCTTAACTGTACCTATATGCTCGAAATCTTTAGGCACCACACTTAACCATTTTGAACCCACTAGGAATGTTACTGAGAGCCACCCGCTCTGACAAGGCCTCGAATATAATCAACTCCATGATTCTTCTAGTACATGCAAACCCTCTCGACGAAGCACCCGACGGAATCACTTCCCTTGAAACCTGCATCTATACCAGGCATAAATTTTGACTCCTTCCCCAAGTCTGAATATGAGCCAATAAGGCCAACCATGGCATACCTTTTAATAATTCCTTTGCTCAAATTACCACTTATGTTCTTTTCACGTAGTTGAAACAACCCATCAATATGCTAATAACCAGAAACCTCGTAAGTAGTTAACCATGCAACCTAATCATAGGCAATGGGACTCCCCGCTTAGCTCGAAGCCAAATCTATTATTCACCAGGATTCTTTATCTCTTATTGACGTAACTTTGCATAATCGACTGCCAAAATTTCTCGGAATCCTACTGTAAAACCCCTTTTTATAATCTGAATCATCAACCACATTCGCATGACCGATCTCTTTGCTGCATAACCAATAGTTCTTCGCAGAAGCTTTGCTAACAATGCGACCGCTAACCTGCTCACATGGAATAACCCAATTGAGTCCGAGCTCACTCTCTAGTTGCACAAGTCCATTCACCCCTCGTAGACATCAATTAAATTTGCGGCAACATCCTTCTAATTTAAAGTTATGTTGTATCCTTCTTCTTTTCTAGCAGATCCTTCCCGTTACATCAATTCTCCTGCCGTATAATAGCCTATGCTCAAAATTAAATCTGTAGACCTCAATCACCAAATCACTAAAATTCCCAAATCATTCCAACTCTCCTTAAGGTGCATAGTCATCCTCCCACCAAGCCTACATGCAACTCCGCCACTCTCCAACTTTGGGAAAACTCGCTTTTTAATCAACTACTCCACTTGCGCTTCTTATACCTGGCCTTCTAGAAGTTTTAAACATTGCCTGACACTTCCCACATGTCCTTCCTCAGACTTTGCTGCTCAATTGTTGCCTTGAATAAAATCTATCTTCGTAGCACTTGAACCCACAAATCGCTAATAGCTTTAAACCCTTCCGAAGATCATCATTCTCAAGCCATCGACATCAGAAACACCAACTCAATCCTGAACCACCTCACCTCGCGATCTCTGACCATCACTTCTTCAATACTGACTTGCAATATCCTGCTCCAAAGGCGAATTGTAGAATATCATAACACCGGCGAACTTAGTACATTCAATAAGGACAATAACACCTATCATAGAAGAAAGCTCCACCACGCTCACAAATACCAAGTCTCATTACTCCACCAGCCCACATCTGACCATTCTTAGTCCGATTGCCTTTCCCCTACCGGGAATAAAATACTGAATCTCTAGATTATGCACTGAGTCAACCTCCCTTCAAGTCATTCACTGCCCGGACACGTAGGAAAATGTCCTACCATCCTATCAATACTCTAGAACAATAGTTTATAGCATCATGGAAACTTGTGCCTAGACTTAGAGCTCTCAGAAGTACCGCTACTGAGCTAAAATACTAGAATATCCTTCCACAAGGCGACGATAATAGCTCAGACGACTTTACAGGGAGAAACACCCCGGACTGCATCGGTAGTACCATAATAATTCTTCAATTCTCGATTTATAAGAAGCGGTTCGCATCGCACAAGATTGAATAGGAATGAATTAAAGGCATATGCCTCCAAGGATCAAGCCGCACGATAAGGAATCAAGAAGGGAAGTATACCTAACCGTCCTGCAGCCTCCCAAGGATAAGTACAGATGTCTCCGTACCGATCCACGAGACTCTACTAGACTTGCTCATGACTCGTGAGACCCTAGGATCCTAGTGCTCTGATACCATGTTGTCACAACCCAAAATCCACTACGAGTCATGATGGCGCTGGACACCACCGTCAGGCAAGCCAACCAAATTACTTAATTAAATTCTCATTTTAAGACTCTTGAAATCTATGATTCTCCTCTATTTTTTATAAATAAAAAGATAATCGCTTCAATTCAACTTAAATGATAAGCAATTAATACGAAGTACTTCAAACTATCCCAGAACCCGGTGTCACAAGTGCATGAGCTATTTTTAAGAAAAACCAAATAAAGTACAAAAACTGTCTGGAATACAATTGGACAGAAAATAAATAGAATCTTGAGAGAGACTATACTAGCTGCGGGTCATCTCGAGGAAATACAACTCACCTAATCTCCGTGTCAACTATGCTGCTACGCCCACTAGGCCATTAGAGGTGCATATGCCTGTGCAACAAAAATGCACAGAAGTGTAATATGAGTACGAAAACAACGTGTACTCAATGAGTATCCCGTCTAATCTCGAAGAAGTAGAGACGAGATGGTGGACTTCGACACTTACTAGAGGTCCAATAATAATATATTATTAATGCAAATAATCATAGATTTATTAAGAATGACAATAATTTCAAATAAGTCACAAACAGGTAAAAGTTCCCCAGATTCATAATCCATTAGTTTTCAATTACTTCAAGTCGGGGTGAGCAAATATGTCAAGGAAAGCAATACAAGCATGCACAAATCATACCGAGGCGTATGACCCAGTCCAACAGAAAATAAAATGTGCACTGCCGAGGGTCGAACGACGCGAACCACAGATGCATCTATTACCCAACTCGTCAATCATACATGCGACGCTGTCAAATATAAATAAACACAACAATCAGTCAATCAAGAATTCATCACGGAACAATTATCCAAAGAAAAGACAATTCTTTTAACAATTCAAGAACATGAAGTTTAATTTTTTTTTTTTAGAAATTTATTACTAATTCGATGTGATTTAAGCAATTCAAACCATCAATAAGATTACAAATATTTTAAGTATAGCATGCTTTTGGGTCCTAGACTACCCAGACTTAAATATAATAGTAGCTACGCACGGACTCTGATCACCTCGTGCGTACGTAGCCCCCACAACTAGCAGCACATATCCAATTAACTCACTTATGGGGATAATTCCCTGTTACAAGGTTATAGAGGAGACTCACCTCGCTCTGAAGTTCCAAAACCGGCTTCCAAGCCCTCCCAAAGACTCAAATCGATGCACAACACTCCAAAACTAGCCAATAAATGAGAAAATTCATAAACGCATGCTCTAATACTCACAACAATTCAATTTAGATAAATTCCTAACTCCGTTCGAAAAGTTAATAAAATCGCCCTTGGGCCCACATGTCCAGATTCCCTAAAAAACTCAGAAAATCTAACAACCCATTCCAATACGAGTTCAACCATACAAATTTTATCAAATTCCGATAACAACTTGACCTCCAAATCTTGAATTTTCGTTCTTGAAAAGTTTTACGAAAATCTTCATTTCTTCCATTTAAATATAAATAATGAATAAAACCATAGAATCATGAAGTATAATTACTTTCAGATATAGAACACCTACCCCAATCAGTATGGTGAAAATTGCCTAAACAATCGCCTAAATCCGAGCTCCATAGCTCCAAATACGATAAAAATGGCCAAAACCCCAAAATATAGCTTCTGCCCAGGTATTTAATCTTCGCGATCGCGGAAAATTCTTTGCAATCATGAAGCACAACATTTTTCAGCCCAAAATTTGCCTTTTGCGATCACGGAAAATACTTCGCGATCGCGAAGAACAAATGCCCAGCTCTTCCAGACAGTCTCTAGTATAATGGCCATAACCTTTTGTACAAAATTCTAAATTGCAAATGGTTTAAATTTTTTGAAAACTAGACTCCAAGGACTACAACTTTTATCCTTTGCTTGTCCACCATTTCCTTATAAATTACAAGATATAAGCTTCCAAAGTCAGCCTTGTGCAACACAAATTCTTCTTCGTGATTTCCAAACTCTTCCCGGATAGGCTGTAGTGTACCACTCATATCGTTTTGTACACAACTCCAAATGCCAAATGGTTCTATTTTCTGGAACCTAAACATAAAGGACTATAACTTTCACTTTTTGATCATCTCCAAATTCCTTATTGATTGCGAGATACTAGCTTCCAAATTCGGGTCAGTGCAGCAGAAACTTTCCTCGGTGCGATCGCAAAATCCCTTCCGTGATCGCGAATCACTGGCCATTTTCTCCCATTTACCTCACGCGATCGCCACCAATTCCCCGCGATCGCGTAGCACACTGCTGTAGCAAAAAACGAGCAGCTTAAAATGGTCTAGAAATGGTCTGAAACCACCCCAAAACTCACCCGAGCCCCTCGAGACCCCGTCCGAACATACCAACAAGTCTCAAAACGTATCACGGACTTAGTTGAGGCCTCAAATCACATCAAACAATGCTAAAACCATGAATCACACTCCAATCCAAGCTTAATGAACATTAGAGTTTCAACTTCTATATTCGATGCTTAAATCTATCAAACACGTCCGATGAACCTCAAATTTTCCGCACAAGTCATATTCGACATTAAAGACCTACTCCAACTTTCGGAATTAGAATCCGACCCCGATATCAAAAAGTCCACTTCCGGTCAAACTCCTCAAAAACCTTCAAATTTCTATCTTTAGCTAAATGACTCCAAAATGACCCACGGACCTACGAATTCACTTTCGATCACGTACCCAATACCAGTATTAACATACAGAGCTATTCCCAGACTCAGAATCCCAAACGAACATCGATAACACTAAAATGCACTTCTACCCAAACATATGAAATTCTTTCAAAAATGCCAACTTCCACAATAAGTGACAAAACATTTCCAGGTCTTCCAAAACCTGATCCGGACATACGCCCAAGTCCAAAAAATTATCATACGAACCTGTTGGAACCTTAGAATCTCGATTCTTAGGTCGTTTACTCAAAAATCCAATCTTAGTTCATTATTTCACCTTAAAGCTTCCGAATTGAGAATTTTCTTTCCAAATCAACTCCGAACATCCCGAAATTCAATTCTGGCAATGCGTACAAGTCATAATACCTAAAGTGAAGCTGCTCATGGCCTCAAACCATGGAACGATGCGGTAGAGCTCAAAACGACCGGTCGGGTTGTTACACGGTCAAGGGAGGGCATCCCAAGTTTCGCAGGTGCGACCGCAAAAGTTGGACCGCAGAAGCGGCCCCAGCCGGCCGAGGAATTTTTGTAGAGGAGGACCCTTTGTCTGCAGAAGCGAGGGCATATGTGCGGCTGTATGACCGCAAATGCGAAAATCGCTGGAGGCAGAGAGCCTCATTTATTACGGGTTAGGGCCATTTTTATCATATTTTCCTCCACTCTTGGGAGATTTTAGAGCTTCTAAGGAAATGATATTGACCTAGCTTTTTGAGATAAGTAATTTCTATAAAATGTGTCTTTAATAAATAAATTATGGTTAGATTTAACATGAAATTGGTAGAAATCATGGGTTTAGAGAAAAAACCTAGGGTTTAACAGAAATGAGTTCACCTAAAAAATGATCATAAAACTTAGTGAAAATTATATATTTATGTTCCTTAGGTTGTGGGTGACAACTTCCTTAAAAAATTTCCGAAATTCGGGCACGTGAGTTTGGAGGTAAACTTTAGGAATCTTTCAATTTGGGTTGGAACATTATTTTAATAGTGGAGATATGAACTTTTGAGCATAGATTAATTAATTTATATAATGTTTGACTAGTTTTGGAGGTTTGAGCACATTCTTGAATTGGGAAGTAGGCTTAGAGACGAGGTAAGTCTCCTTTCTAACCTTGTAAGAGAGAAATCTCCCCATAGGCATATTAAATATTGTGTGTGACTATTATTGGGGGCTACGTACGTACTAAGTGATGAGAGTCCGTGCTTAGCTACTATTTCTGGCAAGTTCGGGTAGTGTAGGACCTATATCATGCTATATTTGAAATAATTGTGCCATTTACTTGTTAATTTAATTGCATAAACCATGATTCTGTAAATTGTAAAAGAACTCTAAAAGGATAAGTCTTCACTCAATTGAGGTTATTGACTGTTACGGAGTAATTGTGTTATCTAGGTGTTTCTATTGTAGAGCGGGCCGAACGCCTCGGCAGATTAAATGGATGCATCTATGGTTTGTGCCGTTTGACTCTCGACAGTGCACATTTAAATGTAATTGTGTTGGTTCGAGCCGTACGACCTCGGCATTATTTGCGCATGTTGATTCTTGGAAAGTAAAATTGTGAAAAGATATTTATCATCCCTTATTGTTGAGTTAGTACATTCTTTGTAAACCATGCTTAATTATTGTCTTGATTTATTATCATTAGCCCTAGTAAGTGTCAAGTCAATCCCTCATCACTACTTCTTTGAGGTTATACTGGATACTTATTGGGTACATATTGTTCTATGTACTCACTCTATATTTCTGCCTTAGCTGTGCAGGATCTGAGGCAAGTGCATCTGGATATGCATCCAGCGCACATCCCTGACTTGATTTGAGATTCCACGGTGAGCTACCCCTTCTGAGCCATCCAACAGCATTCCAGAGTCTTCCTTTTATTTTGGTTTCTATCTAATCCTTTTCAGATAGTAGTATAGGCATTCTTCTGTATAATCTACTAAGTTGCCCATACACTTGTGATACTAGATGTTGTCATATATTAGATGACTTATGGCTTTTGGGTTTTATCCATTTGGTTATGATTATTTCTACTAGTTTCACCTATTAACTTAAATGGGTCTCATATTATACCTTCTAAATTAAGGAAAAATCACCATACGAATAATTAGTAAAAATGTAAACGTTAATAAGTTATTCATTTTTGGCTTGTCTAGCAACGGTGCTGGACGCCATCACGGCCTAATATGAAATTGGGTCGTGACAAGATAATTCAAACACACATGAAAATTCAAATCTTAGTTAGATAGTACATATTATTTTTTGTTTTACTTTTAGGAGATAAAATGAATTGTGGGCGTAAATAAAAAGTGGGTGATGGCAGAAAGAAAAAACGTACAATACAAACAATATATAAATGCAATCTCTTTTGCTATTGAACTTCATATTTGAAAATATTGGAGGAAAAGAGGAAAATCATGAAATTTTTTAAAAGTATTTTCTGCTTCTCCTTGAGAAATGGGTAGTGGCAGTGATCACGCCCAACTCTAGTCCTAAAAAGGATAAGCGGTTATTGCAAATATAATCCGGTCTAGAAGTCCGGGGTCGAATCCCACAGAGAACTAAGGCTTAGCTATATATGTTTAATATCACTAAGAAGACAAGTTTGATTTTTTTTCTAAATTATAAAGATTGAGATTTATATTTCTAACTAATTAACTAGCAAATACTAGAAAGCGGTAAAATTATTAACTAACGAGACAAAGGGTTGGAGACTAAATTAAGGGGGTGTAGAGTTATGATTTCTCCAATTGTTGGAATACTTCTAGCTATATTCTCTACAATTTTGCCAACGTATTATGTACTGACCGTGAGCACTTTAGGTGCTGTAATTCTCTCTCGAGCAACTATAATAATTTACTAGACATATTCTCTCGAACTATACTAGTTGGCTTTATCTAACCGCTCATTATGACCACGTCAAAGCTTTGTTATTTCTAAACCTGCCTTTCAACCCATTGTATTGATTTCTCACATACGTTAGGAGTGACGTTGTACAACAACCACCTAAATATATATCCTTTCTCAAGCAACACATAATAAATAGGCACAGTCAATTGATGTCCATTCAATCAACTGAAATATACACGTAGCTGAACAAATAGATAAATTTAAAGGCTAAATTATATTAAAACCTAATAAGAATTTATCCTACAAAGGGTTCTATCAAAACTCTAGATAACAAATTATCTATTCATAGTAGTATGTAAAACTACAATTATTTACCGTGAAAATAGTAACAATAATTAAATTTGTAAATAGTATTCTAAAAATACGTGATCTATTTATATGCTGGTTGTTAGAGCAGATGGTGCTAAAAATATGAAGTTTAATGACAAAATATAAGCTAAAACGAAGCAGTAATCAAACCGAGGGGCTTACTGCCCTGGCTTCAGAATGGTCGATGGAGGATCTCAAGGTCGATATCTGGGCTCGATCTTGAGCTATCGCGGGTAGTCGGGAATGGGGCAATAGTTAGAATATGATCAAGCAAGGCTCTTTATGGCCAATCCAAGCAATAAATGAAGAACAAGTGAGAGACTAGTAAATGCTAAAGTGGCCTCGAACTAGTAAGAACGAGCAAGTTAAAGAGAAGAAAGAGAGAGAGATATTACTGATATCGTGTAGAATAGTTGGAGCTCTGCCTTATAGGATGTTAACGACTCCCTTTTTATTGGGGGGGGGGGGAACTTAGTACAAGATACGTTGCGTGATAAAGGAAATGAGATGGGACATCCAACTAGCTTTATGACGCATGCGTGGGCCGATGTTGAGCTGCCCAAATAGACTCAATCGACTTTGGATGCATTCTTTGGGAGCTTTCTACGTTCGTCAGGGTTTCGGCCGATGTTATCCCTGGTTGGGTGTTGACAGGTCTTGAGGGAAGTGACCGACTCGAGGTCCCGGGCCTCTGGGGTGACCTTCTGAAGCATTTTGTCAATGAGAAATCGGCCCTCCAATTTCACCATGCATAGATAGTCTCCACATTTCTTAGAGGGAAATGATAAGAAATGTTTTTGACACCCTTCTTCACGGGCCCCCGTAATGACGTCGTGCTGATGGCGCAAGCCCTTTTAAAAGTGCCGAGGCATTTCACCCTTTCGAGTCTCCAGGATCATCTAAAATGTTGTGACTCCTTGTTCTTCGGGGTCATGTCATTGCTATCGATTCAACTTCTATGAACGCATTGATTGCGCCTGCTGTTATGCTTTTCAAGGGCGGTAACAACATCGTCGGTTAGTTTGCCCTCCCCTATAAATAGGGCTTCTTGTGATCAATTTTTCATTCAAAATTCCTCTGATACCCATCCTTTCCTCATTTTCTGCCATTTTTAGTCTTTTCCATCTCTTTATGTTTGAGGCCCACGACCTCAAGATCTTACGTCATGTGTGCCACGCCCTAACTCTCGATCCTTCTTCAGTTGGACGAAGTTTTGCTGCTGTGATGCTATTGTTATTGTTGTTGTTGTTGTTGTTGTCTTCGTTGGCTCGAGGCGATGAAGTAGGGGGCCAATTTTCTCTGACCTGGGGAGATATTCGGATTATGCACCACTGCTCAAGAGGGAGCTCGGATTATACACCGCTGCTCATCTTTCCTTGGCTTGGCGTGTTACACCCCTTTGGATTGCTGGGGGTTATGGTGACAGTCTCTGCTAGCTGTTTCCTCCCAAGACGAGGCAACGTTTCAAGAAGTGGCTTCAAAATGGTAGTACTGGCAGAGTTCGTAGTAGCCAAAATTTTCACCCAGCCACTTCTTGTCTTCTTCCGACCTCTCCTTCATCATTTTGCTCTTCTCCATTGCCTTCCTCTTCTATATCCTTCCTTTGGAAGATGCCATTCCTAGAGGATCAGGATAAGGTCCCCGAGGGGATTGGATTTTGAAGATATTGTCTTTGAGGTCATACGCATGACGGGATGATGACGGAGATGCCGTATTTTGGGAATAGGCTAGATTCTTAGGCTCTTGTTGTATGCATATCCTTGAACTTATTTATTTCTGTGTAAGGATCCCCTTGCGGGCTTCTGTAATCATATGTAAGGATCCCCTAAGGGTCGTTGTAAGAGAACATTTTATGAATACAAGATATTTCGTTGATTCATGCCTTTGATACTTGGTGTATTTCTTTTTATTTACGGCAACTCTGAATGCATGATCTTGTTTTGTCATATGTATTTCTGACCTCGAATGCGAGTATTCCTTTTGGCCTTCGGTTGATGGAAACAACTTCACGTGGGGCCTTTCGTGGTTCCTCGAACTAAACCCGAGTGAGGCTAATAACCTCGGGTCGCTGGGACCCGGACTTCGTATGGAAGCGTGGATAATGTTTTCGGTCCTCACAATAACCCTCAAGAAGAAATTTTCTCGGGTACCCGCTGATGGAGGATGCTGGTGGTTTCCTGAAAGTAGCCTCTGAATGGAGGCTCGCTCATGCTCAGAATGTCCTGGACAGCACCCCGAGCCCGTTTTGTACGGGTGTTGTTAAAAAATGCTTATTTCTTCACAGGCTGGTTTCCCTTGGTGGAGACCTTTGAAGTTGCATGCTAGTCTTATGTTGTTAAAGGCGTTGTTGGTCCTCTGGAGTGCCATCTTACTATGACAAAGGTGTTCGGGGTTGGGTATTGCCTCGAGGTTGGAGGTGGTGCTGTTGGTTGGCGTCTTCGGTCGACTTTGAATTGTCGTAGTTCTTCTAATGTATGGCATAAGGCTGTTTCCACCCTCCCAGCGGTTACTCTGTCTCATGCAGTTGCCATTTTTTGCACCACACTTTCGGTATCAACGCGCCTGTACGTCTTCCCGCCTTTTAGTCTTCTAATTTTGTGGCTGCTACAGCGAAAATAACGGGATTAATCCGTCGGGTGGGGAGGGGGTGGGGAGCTCCCCCCTCTTTTTTGGCCATCGGGGCCTGTTGATTCCATAGTGCTGGATGGCCACGCCCTTAATCGCTATTGCCGGGGATGGCAAAGATCGATTATGGATAAATCGCTCTGCTCGGGTGCTGACAGCTGGTTTATACCTTAGTAACCCATATTATTTTGTTGAAAAATGGAGCGATACTCTTTAGGTGGTGCACTCCACGCTTTACCAATTCTGCCTTCTCCTGTCATGTTTAGATGGGCGTTTGTAGGTATTGGATGATCCCCCCCGAGGCGAGGTAGTGCTTCTTAGAGAGGGGGAGGAGTTGTGGGCTTTCGAGCCAGGAGATGAAGGTGATATATAGGATACACACTCATAGGGCGATGGAGCTTTTGGTGAGGCTAAATGGGCCCGTGTCTCCGGCAAGAGAGCATCGTCCGAGTCTTCTGTTCTTGAAGTTTTTGATCATGGAGTGGTGGTTCTTCCGAGTGATTATGCTGCAACTAAGGTCAGTTCTTCCCAAGGCCGAGGGGGCTGGGCCTGCAGGAATGTGCTTCGACCGTCATGGAAGTCTACCGGCTTTATTTTGCTGTGAGCCTCGATACTGTTCTTCTGTATCTCGTGTCTTCCCTTCTTTATCAAGTTTTCCTCCTGCAGGATTTTGATAGGCTCAGGTTTGAGTTGCTCTGCAAGGGGCTAGACCTCGGAGGGCTCTGGATGAGGGTGAGTCCCTTATATTCCTTGATGTGGGAAAGGATGTTGAGTTGATGCACAAGTGATATGGGGCATACCGGAGCTCGAGTTGTGAGAGTTATTTGATGGGGGTAGGCGACCTTTTGTAGTAAGCTGTTTTGCTTTTTTTAAACCTTTGAGGTTAGGCTTTCACTTACTCTTTAGTTTTCATAAAAGGATGAAGGCTCACGAGTACCTTAGGGGTGAAGCCGATCGAGTTAGAAATGCTTGTGGTGAACTAAGAACTTAGGTGCAGGTTCAAGTTTGGCTCGAGTGGATATGATCCTGAAGCTGGAGCTGATCTCTCGAAGGTCTAGGTCGGAATAATCGACGCTTGGACTGAAGCAGCATCAGGTCGGACCAAGGCTAATGATGAATGGTGATCCATTTGAAGGACGTCGCTGATGTTTGAGCTGAGTTGGAGCAGGTCCTCGACCATGAGAAAAGGATTGAGGGCTACATTCGTTGTGGATCTAGAGGAGAGATGCCTGAAGAGATTAGCGCCAGGTGTTTTGTCCTCTTGGAAGAATTTGAGTGAAGCTGGGGCTAGTAGGCCGTAACCTTCTGGAGCAGAGCGTAGATTCTGCTATTTTGTATTTGTTGTTCGCAGAGCATTTTGTAAATGGAGACCGCACTTTTTGCGCTTGCGATAAGGAAATAAACTTGGAGCTTTATCTCCTTTGTATCTCTTTCTGCATTTCTTTTGACCAAGCGGACTGGTTTCGCTGTCCAGCGGCGATCCGGTGGATCCATAGCTCACTTAGATAGGCCCGGAGGCTTTGAAGTGAGATTTTTGATGCGAGCAGGCGTTAGGGCCCTTGTACTTTTCCCAACTATTTAGGCCTAGCCTTCGAGTCGGGTTTTGACTTCAGCTTACCTGGCCTCCAATCTCCCATGCCTGCATGGGCAGATGATGAATGCTCTTATCCCTTGCACTTGGGCATTTGTGTTCCAGCTATGTTGGGTTCAGTCTCTGAGTCACGTTACGACTCGAGCTTTAATTGAACCTCAAGATTTTTCATGTCTGCATGGATGGATAATGATGGCTCTTGCTCTTCGGGTCGAAGCGACCTTTTAAGTGCGTGGCCCGGAGGCTTGTTTAGCTGGTGACAATGGAACTTATGCTGTGACCTTAGACATATATTAGTTAACTATTTTGGATCCGGTCTCTGAATCGGGTTACGACTCGAGCTCACTTTAGTCGTCAAGTTTTCAATTTTCAAGCTGGCGACAGTGGCTCTTACGTTGTTTGGTCATTGAGACCTTTTAGTGTGTGGTCCGGAGGCTTGTTTGGCTGGCAAAAATGTCTCTTACGCTTTTGCCTGTGGGCATTTTCTAGGCTTTGTTTTCCTCTCATTAAGGCTTTTTTGAAATAATTTTGATTGACCCGTCATCGGTTCGGGACGAACCTCGATTTCAAGTCGTTAGCGGCGATGTTCGAGCACATCAGAAGGTTTTTAGCTCGTAGGCTGAGTAGCTTGAAGCCTTTTGATTTGTAGATAACGTGGTCGAAACTCGTTTGCCTGTTGAGGGAAGCCTATTTTAATCGGGTCTTTTCAAAGTATATTCAAAGTAATGGCATGCAATTTTGTTAGCGATAGTCGGGCTTCCCCGAGCAACGTAAATTTGGTTGGTGCAGCCGTTTCTGACCGTAGTCATATATGTTTGGCTGGAGCCATTTTTGATCCCGAGTGATAGATTAGGCGTCTACACCGAGGGTATGCCCTTTTAGGATTCTTAAAAATGCGACATATAGCCTAAACTTTGGGATTGAGTTTTATGCCTGTAGAAAGGTCTTACAAAATTTTCATGCCTGTTGAGGTCTTACAGTTTGTCATGCCTGTTGAGGTCTTACAGTTTGTCATGCCTTTTGAGGTCTTACTGTTTTTGTTTCTATATAGAATAGATCTGGTTATACCAAGTCTGCCCGCTCGGGGTCATACGGCCACGGGTTTTCCAGTGTACGGCGATTGGAGACAGTCTCCAAGTCATCAAGTTTGCTTAGGCTCGAAGGCCATTATTCGTGAGCTCTGAGTTACCTTGTTGGGGCCTTATGAGCTAGGAGTTCTGACCCTGGGGTCGTACGGGTGCCAAATTGTTGACGCTAAGTCTCTGAGTATTTTGGGATGCATTTGGTAGAGGGATCCCTACCGAGAGTATGTTGAAATTCCCTGTTTTGGAGTGTGAGATACTTTTGGTGAGAGATACCCTTCGATCTATTGATATAGTTGTGTTATTGTGTTGAATAGATCTTTGCTAGACCGAGTTTTCTCAATTGGGGTATTATGGCCTCCGATTTTCAAGCACGTAGCGATTGGCGACAATCCCCGAATATTCAAGGTACCCCTGATGTTAGTGACGTTGGGCGATTTCCGCATTGCCTTACTTGAAGGCTTTATGATTTTGGAGTTTCGACCCAGAGGCCATCTGAGCAGCGAATTGCTGGCATCAGTCCCAAGTGTTTGGGTTGCTTTTGGCAAGAGAATTCTAATCTTACTTTGCGAAGGTGTATTTGACAAAAGACATTCTTTGATTGCTTGGTTAATTAGTACATGTATTTGCTGACGGGAGCCTGACTATACGGACATGGTTTTTTTGACCGTTTGGCCTGGTACATTGCTTCCCTACAGGGACCCCGTTTGGTGTTTTAAGAAACCTCTTTGACTAGGTAGCTTTCTAGGGAAATACCCCTCATTGTTCAAAACGTTATCTGCAAGAGGAGTCTTGAGTATTTGCGCAGTTTTCCTTAGGTAGCTCGCAGACGTTGCCTCGTTAAAAACCTTGCCGGTAAAACCCTTATTTTGGGACAAAAACTCGGTCGACGGAAAAGAGTGCAACAAGTGCATTTTTAGAGCCTCGAGGTCTTCAGGCAGTTCCATGGCATCTTTCGCGAGTTCCTACACAAGGGTTAGTTTTGAATTCGAAACAAAAAGGGAGATGGTCGTACCTTGAAGTGAGATGCGCTAGTGATGCCTCGGGATTGAATTGTTGTAATTGCTTGAGGCAAAGACGCGGTACGAACTTTCGCTTTGTTTGTCAAGTTTGATCAAGTGTGAGACTCGATTCACCCTTTGGCTCATTCGGGGGCATAGGTAGGAACGTTGGTACCACGTTATGTATTGCGAACATTTTCCTTTCCGTGTGATGTTCCCCGTAGATGGTATTGATTCCGTCCTTTGTTGGGAATTTTACCATTTGGTGAAGAGTGTATGGCATTGCTCTCATGCAGTGTATCCATGGCTGCCTGAATAAGGCGTTACACCTCATGTCTCCCTCGATGACATGGTATTTGGTGTCTTGAGTTGTGCCCGCCATAGTGACCGGGAGGATGATTTCTCCTTTTGTTGTTTCGCTTGCTATGTTGAATCCGTTGAGGAACCGAGTGGCGGGCACGATTTGGTCAAGCAATTCGAGCTATTCTATTTCCCCTGACCTAACAATATTGGGTGAGCTACTTGGATCCACAAGTACACGTTTTATCTGAAAAGAATTTACAAAGAAGGAAATTACCAAGGCATCATTGTGAGGTTGAGACAGGGCCTTGGTGCCTTCCTCGCTGAATGTGAGGGCTTCTTCGGGGATATATCCCCGAGTCCGCTTTTCTCTGGTGATGGATATTTTTGTTCTTCTCATTACAGGTTCCTGCGGGACATCGGCGCCCCCATGATCATGTGGATGACGTGTGGCAGCTTGTTTGCCTCGTTCTTCTTGGTTGCCTCCCTTTCTTGGAACTGATTTTTGGCTCGATCGCTAAGAAACTCTTGGAGATGTCCTTTGTTAAGCAACCGAGCTACCTCCTCTCGTAGTTGATGACAATCCTCGGTCCTGTGGCTGTGCATGTTATGAAACTCACATACTAAGTTGTAATTCCTTTGCAAAGGATCTAACTGTATTGGTTTGGGCCATTTGGCATCTCTGATCTTACTGATAGCAAACATGTTGTCTGACAAATCGACATTGAAGTTGTATTCTGATAGGTGGGGTGCACCTGTTGGTACTACGTTTCGATCGATCCTGGCTCTGTTGATGGGCCCCCGAGGATCCTGTCCTCGATCCACCTCCGATCATTGCGGGGTAGGTTGCGCCTCGGGGCGTTCCTCCTATCCTTGAGGTATGGTTGATACCTTTCTTTGTTTGGCTTTGGTTCCTTTTCTTGGAGCCTGTTTGGGTATACTGATACTGAAGGGGCTCCCAACTGGTCATCCTCGGCTCTGATCTTTGACTGTTACCGATTGTGGATGTCCGACCAAGCCATGGCCGGATACTCGATCAGGTTCTATTTTAGTTGTTTTGAAGCCAACGAGCTTCGTTCGTTCAGGCCTTGGATGGAGCCCTATACTGCCCAATCGTCAGAGACTGGAGGTAGCTCCATCCGTTCCATCTGAAAGCGGGACACGAATTCCCTTAGTGACTCATCCTCTCTTTACTTGATTTTGAAGACGTACTACTTCCTTGTTGCTACCTTGATGACTCCGGCATGCGCCTTTACGAAGGAATCTGCTAGCATGGCGAATGAATCTATGGAATTAGGAGCCAAGTTGTGATACCACATCATGGCTCCCTTCGAGAGTGTCTCCCCGATGTTTTTAGCAATACGGACTCGATCTCATAATTCTTTATATCTTTGCCATTTACTGCATAAGTGTAGGCAGTAACGTGTTCATTAGGGTTAGTGTTGCTGTTGTACTTAGGGAGTTCCGACATTTTAAACTTCTTTGGGATAGGATTCGGGGCCGTTTCCTCGGGGAACAACCTTTGTATGAACTTCTTTGAATCCACGCCCTTGAGGACCGGGGTTGCACCCGGGCTCTGATCGACCCTAGATTTGTAAGTCTCGACTTTTTTATCATTGGCTAATCACGACCAACCCTGCACTACTATTGAGTAGCGAGAGAGGTCGAAGCAGCTTTTACCCGATTAAGGTCGGGATCGATTTCCACAGGGAGCTACATATTGGAGTTGGGTGTCTATCTAAAGCGGAGTTGTGTATTTGCTCTTAATTGCACTTCTACACATTTTTTGTTTTGATTATGATTCTAATTTTATAAAACTACAATTCTCAATTAAACTAAAATAAGCTAAGAATAAACTATTACGAGTTGTTCAAGTGATTAAAAGGCACTAGAGTAGTGACTTCCGCCTAGGTGGTCAATTGACGGATTCTTGAGTCTAAATCTAGATTATCACATTTAGGGAGTATGATATAACCGTTTCTCGATTCTACTCACTCTATACCTCTCGGTAGCTCGAGTGATTTTGCATGAATTGACATTCTTAAGACCAATTGGGCATGCAAATTTGCACAAGCAATCAGGGTTCAAGTCGGGTATTACTATCTCTAGGTTTAACCTTTTAATTGGGGCTATCAATCTCTTGAGTACCCCCCAATTCCTTGTTTGACCAATTTCAGAGACTTAGGCTCTCTTTCTCAAGAAGAGCCAAAATCAACTAAACACAAACTAGTGTTTTCAACCACTAATTCAACAATTAAACATGAAATTAGTCCAAATATCAAACACCCATAGTCAATAAACCCTAAAACACAAGACCCATCAATTACCCACACTAGGGTTGAGCCACAACCCTAGCTTATGGGTCTAGCTACTCATAATTAGAGAAGAAAAAAAAAGAAATGGATGAATTAATTAATTGCTAAATTAAACTTGAAGATTGAATGTTGAAATACAGCTAAAATTACTCAAAACAGCTAAAATATTCGAAGTCACCACCGCAGCCTTAAATACTAACTATCTTCCTGACCTAAAAATGGAGAAGAAGCTATTCATACTAAGCTGAAAAATCTGGAATAAAATACCCCTGCGGGGTTAGTGCGGACCGCACAAAATCACATGCGGCCGCACTAGGGCTCTGAACTTGAATAAACGGCTCTATGAACTTGGGCAATGCAGACCACACAGAATTGAGTGCGGCCACGGTGGCTTCTAGTACGGCCCGTATGAAATGGAGCACGGACCGTATTGGGCTTCAAACTTTGACTTGGCAACTTTATGAACCTCACTTGTGCGGATCGCACAGAATGGTGTGCAGCCGCACTGGACCTATTTTGCCTGAGCTTTGTCTTGTCTTGGTACTTGTGCAAGTTTCTCTCCTTTTTGAGATGATTTTTGACACCTTGTCACCTTGTTGATCAAACGTGCAATCAAGCACAACTTGTCAGCCTTTGGGACTATTTTGTACTCATTTCTAATCAAAACTTGAGCATGAAGGAGTGTAAAATATATCATATTCCCTAGTTATCAACTCACCCAAACTTATGCTTTTGCCTGTCCTCAAGCAAACAAAATAAGACCTACCCTTTAAGAGAAAATCCAAGAAAATTTAGCTATCCTAAAGTGACCTCATCTAGGATCAATTGGGACTAACAATTTTCCTCGATACAAATGAATCATTATCAACATTTGCTCTTTTAAACACCATGGATTAAGTGTGACACAAGAGTATCAAGAGTTGATTCAACACATCAAAGAACTCTTTCTATTACTTTAGTCATTGTGGAACCTAAATTCACACATCCTCAACTTTCCCTAAGCAAACCTCACTTTTAGAATAGTGGCACTCATAACGAGGTTAATGGAAATTCACTCATCTCTCAAAAAGAAAAGTCACAAGTCCTGCTCTAAGTACCATATGCTTGCCCCTTATGCGAGTCACCACTAATGTAAGCTTCATTCAACTAGAGATCATATAGGGCTATTGTGGAGACATAGTGAAGGCTTTTAGTTCCGGGTTGGCTATGTTTGGTCTTAGTAGGTTCCATCTTCCCTTAAGCACTTATTTTGTTTCATTTTTGCACAATTTCACTTGACTTTTTGAGTCATTTCACTTCTTTCTAAGGGGTTAGAGAGACACACTGTCTCTCTTTCTTATACATTTCAAATCTTTTATCCTTTCTCAATTTTTCCACACCTTTCATTCTTTTCTTTTCTTGAATCCCTTTATTCAATTCCACATTGAGTATCCTTTTTGACTTTTTGCTTTTCTTACTTTTTCATTGCCTTTACTTCTTCATTTTTGTACCATTTTTACCACTTTGTTGCAATCCTCATCTCTCCCCCAAACTTATACCTTTTCCATGTGCTAAGGAAAGGTCGGGTACCAAGAGAGGGTATCTTTTAGAACGGGTAAAGGCTTGTATCATGGTTCTTAAAGGAAAAAGGTTTAAGGCTCAAAAGGGTTGACTAGGTATTTTATCATTGGTAGGCTATGGAAATGTTCAATCTATCATTTTGATTAAGGAGAGCCTATAATCATTTCTCAAGTCAATGTTCACTTAGGATTTCACCTCAAAAAACATTCAGGGCAAGTTCTAGACTAATGGCTCGGGACTTGGACTTAGCAATGCAATTTCTCACCACACAAGCTATGGGATTGCTAAAGACATAGAGTCAGAGGCCCACAACAACCTTAGATAAGATTTGAGCACATAATGGTCCCGAAAAATCACTTGATGATTATCAGTCAACACAAGAGTCTCAATGTTACGACTTTCACCATCCTAAACATAGTAATTTGTTTTTGACCATGAGATCAAAGGCAAATATGGTAGGCCTAAGACAACCTTTGCTTGAGGAACCCTTACCACTAACTATTAAAAAGAAAAAAAAGAAAAATGGACTTAAACCCTTAAGAACGTTGTCACGCTATCCATAATTGGGAAGAGCCACCCGGTTCACACAAACTCCACCTTTGGAAAGAACCGTGGCATTAAGAAAACCAAAGGCTTATTGCAAACGTTCAAAACAAGAAGCTACGAACACAAATAAGAAGCTACGGAAAATAAAAATGCAAAAAGAAGAATGAATATGTACAATAGGGGATTTAATAGAATATACAATAGAGGGAATGAATATATGTAATGTAACATAACTTTATATACAGACCCAAAGTGAAAAGTACGAAAAATGTACTGAATTACCAAAATTATATACATACCAAAGATGAAAAATAAAGAAAGCATGAAAGCTATCAAATATATACAATCATCCAACAAATCAATATAGGGCCTACCCCCTCAAATCAAAGCTGGCATTGTCCTCAATGCCAACTAAGCAAAATAAGCATCAAAGTAAAGGGAAGAGGATATAGAAACTTCTTATGGCTCATCTGTCTGCATGGGATCCTGAGTGCTCCCTAGGTCCTCAATATGCTCGGGAACCTCAGACGGTTTCCCTATGACCTGCTTCTCTGCTGCTGGGACCTGGGCCTGGACAGGCTCTTGGGCTGCATCCTGTGGCTGACCAGAGGAGATCTCCAGTGGGTCTGCCAACTGCATGACTACATTATCTGCTCGGGGAATCATCCTCTTCCTCTTGGGAGGCCTATGTGATTGCTCTAGCTAGGGATGAGCTGCTGGCACAGGGTCCTATAAAAATAAGTCCAAAGGTAGATGATCTGCCTTCAACCTGTCAACCTCAACCCTCAACTCATTTACGGACTCCTTGGAAGCCTGCGTCTTTCTCATCTTCTTAGCCTCCCTAGCAAGCTCCTTGAGAGCTTTCCCATAAGAATCCACAACTTCTGTAAGCACTTTCTGCGTACCAAAAAAGTGATCGCAGCCAACCCTACACTACTATAGACTAGCAAGAGAGGTCGAAGCAGATTTTACCCGATTAAGGTCGGGATAGATTTCCACAGGGAGCTAGATATTGGAGTCGGGTGTCTATCTAAAATGGAGTTGTTTATTTGCTCTTAATTGCACTTCTACACATTTTTGGTTTTGATTATGATTCTAATTTTATAGAACTACAATGCTTAATTAAACTAAAATAAGCTAAGATCAAAGTATTGCGAGTTGTTCAAGTGATTAAAAGGCACTAGGGTACTGACTTCCACCTAGGTGGTCAATTGACAGATTCTTGAGTCTAAAGCTAGATTGTCACATTTGGGGAGTATGATATAACCGTTGCTCGATTTTACTTACTCTATACCTCTCAGTAGCTCGAGTGATTTTGCCCGAATTGACTTTATCAAGAACAATTGGGTATGCAAATTTGCACTAGCAATGTTCAAGTCGGGTATTACTATCTCTAGGTTTAACCCTTTCATTGGGGCTATCAATCTCTTGAGTACCCCCCAATTCCTTCTTCGGCCAGTTTCAGAAACTTAGGCTCTCTTTCTCAAGAAGAGCCAAAATCAACTAAACACAAACTAGTGTTTGCAACCTATAATTCAGTAATTAAACATGAAATTAGTCCAAATATCAAACACCCATAGTCAATCAAGCCCTTAAACACAAGACCTATCAAATACCCACACTAGGGTTGAGCCACAACCCTAGCTTATAGTTCTAGCTACTCATAATTAGAGAAGAAAACTAAGAAATGGATGAAGAAAAACTCATATTAATTAATTTCTAAATTAAACTTAAAGATTAGATGTTGAAATACAACTAAAATTACTCAAAATAGCTAAAATATTCGAAGTCACGAGAGCAGCCTTCAGTACTAACTATTTGCCTGACCTAAAAATGGAAAAGAAGCTATTTATACTATGTTAAAAATCTGGGCAAAAATACCCCTGTGGGGTTAGTGTGGACCGCACAAAATCACGTGCGGACCGCACAAAATCACGTGCGGCCGCACTAGGGCTCTGAACTTGAATAAATGGCTCTCTGAACTTGGGCAATGCGGGCCACACAGAATCGAATGTAGTCGCGGTGGCTTCTAGTGCGGTCTGCATGAAATGGAGTGCGGACCGCATTGGGCTTCAAACTTGGACTTGGCAACTCTATGAACCTCACTTGTGCGGACCGCACAAAATGGTGTGCGGCTGCATTGATCCTAGTGCGGACCACACAAAACCTCGTGCGGCCGCATTGCCTTTTTGCCTGAATAGCAACCTCTCTGAGCCTCATTTGTGCAGACCACACACAATGGTATGCGGCCGCACTGGCCTTGTTTTGCCTAAGCTTTGTCTTGTCTTGGCACTTGTGCAAGTTTCACTCCTTTTTGAGCTAATCTTTGACACCTTGTCACCTTGTTGATTAAACCTGCAATCAAGCACAACTTGTTAGCCTGTGGGACTATTTTGTACTCATTTCTAATCAAAACTTGAACATGAAGGAGTGTAAAATGTATCATAACGAGGTTAATGGAAATTCACTCATCTCTCAAAAAGTAAATTCACAAGTCCGGCTCTAAGTACCATATGCTTGCCCCTTATGTGAGTCACCACTAATGTAAGATTCATTCAACTAGAGATCATATAGGGCTTTTGTGGAGACATAGTGAAGGCTTTTGGTTCTGGGTAGGCAATGTTTGGTCTCAGTAGGTTCCATCTTCCCTTAAGCACTTCTTTTGTTTCATTTTGACACAATTTCACTTGACTTTTTGAGTCATTTCACTTCTTTCTAATGGGTTAGAGAGACACACTGTCTCTCTTTCTTATACATTTCAAATCTTTTCTCCTTTCTCAATTTTTCCACACCTCTCATTATTTGCTTTTCTTGAATCCCTTTTATTCAATTCTACATTGAGTATTCTTTTTGTCTTTTTACTTTTCTTTCTTTTTCATTGCCTTTCCTTCTTCATTTTTGTACCTTTTTACCACTTTGTTGCAATCCTCGTCTCTCCCCCCAAACTTATACTTTTGCCATGTGCTAAGGAAAGATCGGGTGCCAAGAGAGGGTATCTTTTAGAATGGGTAAAGGCTTGAATGATGGTTCTTGAAGGAAAAAGGTCTAAGGCTCAAAAGGTTTGACTAGGGATTTTATCATTGGTAGGCTATGGAAATGTTCAAGCTATCACTTGGATTAAGGATAGCCTATAATCATGTCTCAAGTCAAAGTTCACTTAGGATTTTGCCTCAACAAACATT
The DNA here is from genome assembly GCA_026770625.1 of Nicotiana glauca. NCBI lineage: Eukaryota > Viridiplantae > Streptophyta > Magnoliopsida > Solanales > Solanaceae > Nicotiana > Nicotiana glauca. The sequence goes on from MU736250.1 coordinate 185,830, forward strand.
CAGGGCACGTTCTAGACCAATTGCTCAGGACTTGGACTTGCAATGCAATTTCTTACCACACAAGCTATAGGATTGCTAAAGACATAGAGTCGGGGGACCTCAACGACCTTAGGTAAGACTTGAGCACATAATGGAACCGAAAAACCACTTGATGATATCAGTAAACACAAGAGTCTCAAGGTCATGACTTTCACCATCCTAAACACAACAATTTGTTTTTGACCATGAGATCAAAGGCAAATGTGCTAGGACCAAGTGAAGCTTTGCTTGAGGCACCTTTACCACTAACGACTAAAAAGATAAAAAAGAAAAACAGACTTAAACCCGTATAAAGAGTGTCACGCCATCCATCATTAGGAAAAGCCACCCGGTTCACACAAACTCCACTTTGGAAAGAATCGTGGCATTAAAAAAACCAAAGACTTATTTCAAACATTCAAAACAAGAAGCTACGGAAAAGAAAAATGCGGAAAGTAGAATGAATATGTACAAGAGGGGATTTAATAGAATATATAATATAGGGAATAAATATATACAAGGTAACTTAACTTTATATACAGACCCAAAGTGAAAAGTACGAAAAATGTAATGAAGTACCAAAATTATATACATACCAAAGATGAAAAATAAAGAAAGCATGAAATCTGTCAAATATATACAATCATCCAACAAATCAATGTAGGGCCTACCCCCTCAAATCAAAGCTGGCATTGTCCTCAATTCGAACTAAGCAAAATAAGTATCAAAATAAAAGGAAGAGGATATAGAAGCTCCCTATGACTCATCTGTCTTCATGGGATCCTGAGTGGTCCCTGGGTCCTCAATATGCTCGAGAACCTCAGATGGGTTCCCTATGACTTGCTGCTCTGCTGCTGGGACCTGGATAGGCTCTTGGGCTACATCCTGTGGCTGACTGGATGAGGTCTCTGGTGGGTCTGCCAACTGGATAAATATATCATCTACTCGGGGAATCACCCTCTTCCTCTTGGGAGGCCTTTGGGATTGCTCTGGCTGGGGTGAGCTGCTGGCACAAGGTCCTGTAACAACAAGTCCAAAAGGCAGATGATCTGCCTTCATCCTGTGAACCTCAACCCTAAACTCCTTTACGGACTCCACTGAAGCCCACGTCTTTCTCATCTTCTTAGCCTACCTAGCAAGCTCCTTGAGAGCTTTCCCATGAAAATCCATAGCTTCTGTAAGCACTTTCTGCGTATCAAGGATCTTCTTCTGGTTTTCCAGAATCTCCTTGAGGGCATCCTCAATAGACTGTGGGACCTGTGGAGGTGGAGGTGCCGACTGAGTTGCTACTGTAGTAGTAAGGACAAACAACTTGGATGAAGCTGTCTGCATCTGGTTGTTGATGCTAAGAAGAGCCTGGCTCAGTCGGTGTGCAGTCAGTAGGTAGGCTTGGGAATAGGGTATATTTGGATATGTTGAAGTGGATGGACTAGGGGGAATGTTTGTTGAGGTGGAAGCAGGCTGAGTAGGAGCCACTACCACCACTGGCTCTTCAGACTGGCTAGTTAGAGCAGTGGCTGTTTCCTTGTAGTTCTTGCTTTTTAGGTTGTTATCATATGCATGCTATACCCTGAGAACGGGGCCTTTTATTTTACCTTGATATCAAATGGCCTCTTTTCAACCTTGAGGTCCCTGAAGTACACGGTCAAGAAGCTGGGGAAAGAGTAGTTTCTGTCACCCTCATTGACTACCTGTGTGATCACCCGGGACATTACATTTCCAATATTAATCGGGTACCCCTCCATGAATGATGCCACTAAAACTGCCCGGTGAAGAGAGAGGGAGTTGTCATGAGTAGTGGGGTCCAATCTGCTGCACACAAATGTTTCCCACCCCTTGGCCTCGAAGTTCAAACTTCTTCTCAAAATTTGTACTCCCGCAGTTAGCCAATCAGGGGTGGTACCTGAAATTGCTAGATACTGTGCCAACCAATGATGGACCTCCTCACCTAATTCCATCTTCGCTAAGTACAACAACTCATCTTCCTCATCGAAGCCCAAGTAGTCATTTATTGACTTTCCATCAAACAACACTTTCAAATTTCGCACCTTAGTCACTTTGGTGCCTTTTTTGATGTGGGCAACATTGGTATAGAATTCCTTGACCAAGTGATTGTTTGCATCCGCACAGTCCCCCAAGAAGTACTCCCACCCTGTTTTCTCCCTAAATTGCCTCCTCACTTTGGGGTTGTGAGGCAATAGGTCTCTCTGAACAAAGCTCCTCTCCGAGATCAATTTCGTCACCGGCTACCATTCCCTGAATTTATGGTAAGTCACCTAACTCACAAACCGGTCTTGCCAAACTCTAGTTTTCTTATTCTAGCAACATCTCCCACCTGAGGTTCACCCACTTCTCTCCCTACTTTCTCATCTTCTCCTACTGCACCCTCTCCGGATAATAAAGCTGTGGGAGAGGTGGAGTATTCATCCCCACTACCTTCAGCTGAGCCCTTAGACGACCTAGAAGATACATTCACTGACGCTTGGGCAGTGGGGGAAGGTGGAGGAGTGTCTCTTAGCCTATTCCTCTCCAGCTAGTCAGGGACAAATTCTGGCACAGAGTTTGAAGTTACCTCCCAGAAGGGCTCGTACTCACTCCCCATGATCAATAGCCCTATCAACAGCTTTAATGACCTTCCTTGTGTTTTTAATGTTTTGATGGGCTTGGGGAGTCAGTCTCATCATTTTCTTTTTCCCTCCCTGGGAGGATTCTCCTCTGCTTGGCTATTTAGAACCCTTGCCTCTTTGTTTCGCCATTGTTTGAAAACAACATCTATTGGGCTTGTTTGTATCAGTAGAAGCAATTAAGATCAGAGTTGTAGAAAAGAAAAAGGTTGCAGATAGTTGCATATGTTACACAGTACGGACTGCACAAAATAAAGTGCGGCCACACATGGGCCAATGCGGACTGCACAAAATGGCAATGCGGCCAGCACCGAGGTGGGGTTCAGAATACCCACTCTCTAAATCTATGCATTGCGGACCACACAAAATGTAGTGTGACCGCACAAGGACCAATGCGAACTGGACAAAATGGCAATGCGGTCCGCACAGAGATGGGGTTCAGACTACCCACTCTCTGAATATTTGTTCCACAGACCGTACAAAATGTCAATGCGGTCGGCATTGAGGCACCGTAGACCGCAAAAAATGTAATGCGGCCGCGGTTCTCAATGAACATGTTCAGAACATTCTTCAATGCGGTCCGCACAAAATGCCAATATGGACCGCACAGGGGCAATGCGAAAAAGCTAAAATCTAATGAAAATAATAAAATTAATAATGGAAAAGGGATGACATTACCAGAAGTAAGATGCCATGATGAAGAATAAGCCTTGGAAATCAGTTATGTGCAAGGAGAGGGAATGAACAATAATTTTGAGGCTCTGAGAGTTAAAAGATCAAAAAGTTTAAAATGAGGGCCTCAGGTACTATTTATTGAAAAAGTCCCGGGACCCATCTCACCTACCCAATGCGGACCACACAAAATGGACTGCGATCCGCACAAAATGCTATGTGGCCGTAGTGGTCCACCGCAGACCGCACAAAATTTAATGGGGTCGCGGTGGCAAACTTCAGAGAGTTGATATTTTCATCCTTCATCAGCGCGGTCCACACTAAATGTAGTGCGTCCGCATTGAAAACTTCAGAGACTTGAACACTTTTTTTCACTATGTCCTGCACTGCATCAATACAATCCTATAACATCTCACAACCAGTTACTCCAAAAATAAATCCTATACTACTATGAAAATAAAAGAAAAACAAGAAGAAAAACACATGGGTTGCCTTCCAAGAAGCGCCTGATTTAACGTCCCACACGACGCAGGTTACCATCAAATCATTTGAGATGAAGAAGTGCCACCATGTGGCTATCATCAATTTTCCCATGTAATGCTTGACCCTATGACCATTCACTCTAAAAACTTTCCCCCTTTTGTTCTTTAAATCAAGAGCAACAAACGCGGTCACACACACAACTTCGAACGGTTCGCTCCATTTTGACTTGAGCTTTCTCGGGAACAAATGTAGTCGAGAGTTGAATAAGAGCACCAAATCCCCCACCTTGAACTCCTTTCCCCGAGTATATTTGTCGTAAAGATATTTCATTTTATCCTTGTACAGGGACGAACTGGAGTAGGCATGAATCTAAATTCCTCAAGTTCATTGAGTTGCTCCACCCGAAGATTAGCAGCTACATGCCAATCAAGGTTCAACTTCCTCAAGGCCCACATGGCCTTGTGCTCTAACTCAACTGGCAAATGGAAAGCTTTCCCGAACACCAACTGATACGGAGACATACCAATCAGAGTTTTGTAAGTAGTCCTATACGCCCATAGAGCATCATCCAACTTCTTAGACCAATCAGTCTTGTTTGCATTGACTGTTTTAGCCAGAATATTCTTGATTTCCCTGTTCGAGACTTCAACTTGGCCACTCACCTGAGGATGATAAGGAGTAGACACTTTGTGGTTGACACCATATTTTGCAAGCAAGGTGTCAAAAGCTCTATTGCAAAAATGCGACCCCCATCACTTATGACTGCATGAGGAGTGCCAAACCTTGTAAAAATGCTCTTTTAAGAAATACAACCATGCTCCTAGCTTTATTGTTGGGCAAAGCAACGACCTCGACCCATTTTGAAACATAGTAAACCGCCACTAGAATGTAGGTGTTCCCACACGAGCTAACGAATGGGCCCATAAAATCAACGCCCCATACATCAAAGATATCAACCTCAAGAATGGTATTGAGAGGCATCTCATCTTTCTTCGAAATTTCACCCGCTCTTTGACATTTGTCAAATCTCTTTACAAGATCACTTACATCTTTGTACAAAGTTGGCCAATAAAACCCACAACTAAGAACTTTGGAAGCACTCCTTGCCATACCATGATGGCCACCATAGGGAGAGGAATGACAAGACTCCAAGATACTCAATTGCTCTTCCTCCGTGACACACTTTCGGATCACACCATCCATGCAAATCTTGAACAAATACGGCTCATCCCAATAGAAATCGAAACTATCCCATTTGAGCTTCTTCCTTTGGTTAGAAGAGAGCTCACACGGGATGATGCCAGTCACAAGGTAATTAGAAATATCCACAAACCATGACATATCACTCATTGACACAGAAAGTAGCTGCTCATCGGGAAATGCATCATTGATCTCTGGGCCATTACATGGCCTTCCTTCCTCCTCCAAGCGGGACAAGTGGTCCGCCACTTGGTTTTCACTACCCTTCCGGTCCACAATTTCTAAATTAAACTCTTGAAGTAACAAGACCCATCGCATTAGCCTAGCTTTGGAGTCTTTCTCTGTCATCAAGTACCTAAAGGCTACATGATCGGTGTGCACTATGACCTTGGCTCCCATAATATACGGCCGAAACTTTTCCATTGCAAACACTATAGCCGATAACTATTTCTCAGTTACCGTGTAGTTCCTTTGAGCCTCATTCATTGTCTTGCTCGCGTAGTACACTGGATGAAACATTTTGTTAATTTTTTGACCCAAAACTTCCCCAACCGCAACATAACTTGCATCGCATATGATCTCGAAAAGCAAACTCCAATTTGGTGCAGTAATGATAGGGGTTGTGGTTAACTTAAGCTTGAGAAGTTCAAATGCTTGCATACATCCCTAATCGAACACGAACTTGGCATCCTATTCTAGTAGCTTGCACAAAGGGTTCACTACCTTCAAAAAATCTTTTATAAATCTACGGTAGAACCCCGCATGCCCAAGATAACTCCTAATCCCCTTGATAGAAGTGGGGGGAGGAAGCCTTGAAATCAGCTCGATTTTGGCCGTGTCAACTTCTATGCCATGCTTTGAAATTTTATGACCCAACACTATGACCTCTTCAACCATGAAGTGGCATTTTTCCCAATTGAGCATATGATTGGTGTCTTCACAACGGGCAACACTCTATCCAGATTTTTCAAACATTCATCAAATAAATCATCCACCACACTAAAGTTGTCCATGAACACCTCCAAAATATCTTCCACCATATCGGTAAAAATGGCCATCATACACTGTTGGAATATTGCCTGTGCATTACACAACCCGAAAGGCATCCAATAAAAAGCAAAGGTACCATATGGATAAGTAATGTGGTCTTCTCCTGATCCTCCGAAGCAATCAGGATTTAGTTGTACCCAGAATATCCATCCAAGAAGCAATAGAAGGCACGCCTAGCAAGACGATCAAGCATCTTGTCAAGGAAAGGCAATGGGAAATGATCCTTGCAGGTCACCTTGTTCAGCTTGCAGTAGTCCATGCACGACTTGCATCCGATAACTTTTTGGGTAGGAATTAGTTCATTGTTATCATTGGTCACCACGGTCATACCACCCTTCTTCGACACACACTGCACCGGTGAAGTCCACAAGCTATCAAAGATAGGGTACACAACCCCGACATCTAACCCGACATCTAACCACTTGATCACCTCCTTTTTCACAACTTCTTGCATTGCCTCGTTCAACCTCTTTTGATGTTCCAAGGAGGGTTTTGCATCATCTTCAAGAATAATCTTGTGCATACAGAATTCAGGGCTTATTCCTCGAATATCAGCTAAAGTTTATCCAATTGCCTTCTTCTACTTTTTGAGCACCACCAATGTGGCATCTACCTGCATGCTATTAAGACAAGAGGAAAGAATAAATGGTAAAGTTGAACTAGGGCCTAAGAATTTATACCTGAGGTGTGGAGGCAATGGCTTCAACTCCAATACCGGAGGTTCCTCAATTGAAGGTTTTGTTGGAGGAGTCTTTCTATTTTCAAGTTCCAAAGAGAGTTTCCTAGGCTCATAAGAATAAGAGCCCATTCCATGTAAAGCATTCACACACTCCACAACCCTCATCATCATTGATATCAAGATTTAACAATATAGCCTACAGAGGGTCTTCCACATTGATCTACAAAGGGTGCCTTGGCTTTTGGCACAACCGGCTCCGGCATGTCTATTACGTGTTCCCTAGATGGGTTCACGTCATTTTGCGTTTCCACATCGGCATCTTGAATATCAATCCTCACTTCTTCATTTACATTTTCATCAACCACATTCTCAACCACAAAAGGAACTTCATCTTCTTGCAACTCAACTTCATCACCCAAAACTTGCATTTGTTTGGAGGCATTCACATCACCGCCTCGTCCACTCCTAGTAGTTTCCGCCATAACATGATTCATCCCACCCTTCGGGTTCACTACCATATCACTTGGTATAGCACCCTTAGGGAGTGTATTCAGGAACTGAGAGATTTGGCCTAGCTGCACCTCCAAATTTCTAATGGAAGTATTGTGAGAAGACAATTAAGCATCCGAATCTGCATTCTTCTTCATCATTTGTTTGAACATCATTTCAATTCTACCCATATCATTGCTAGAAGAACTAGGACCCTAGGATGAAAAAGGTGGTGGATTGCTCGATTGTTGGTACATTGGGGGCCTTTGAAAGTCTTGCCCCTAATTTTCCTAGTTGTTATTCCATCCACCCTGTTTTTTTGTTGTTGCCCTAGTTTCCTTGATTGCTACGATTGTTATTTTGATTGCCCCAATTTGGATTTTGATTATTGTTTCCCCAATGGTTGTTACCTTGTTGGTGATTGTTCCAATTGTTGTTGCCTTATTGTTGATTACCCCAATTGCCTAGGGCTCTCCATTATTGCTGTTGGTTGGAAGAATTGCTTCTTTGGCCTTAATAATTATTCACATACTGTACCTATTCATTTTGCCCATCATATCCATCATCTTGAAATCCACTACCATCATTGTCAAATTGATCCGAATTATCTTGGCTATATTGACCTCTTTGTCTTCTTTGGTTCACTAGCATGTTAACACCCTCCATGGCATTCACTTGGCAAGGATTTTGGACTTGTTGCAACTGTGCCTTTGCTAGTTGGTTCATAGTTGTTGTCAACTCAGCTATCGCTTGCCCATGATCATGTAATTCTTTGTACAAATGAGTGACCGTGGGGTCACCCTGGGGCACATTGGCTCTACTTTGCCAAGCGGAGGACGTGTCAGCCATTTTGTGAAGAATGGTACAAGCTTCATCATACGTTAGTTTCATGAAATTACCCCCATCAAGTTGATTCACTATGCATTGATTTGTTATGTTGATGCCCCGGTAGAAAGTTTGTTGCAACATATTCTCCATCATATCATTGTTGGGGCATTCCTTCACCATGATTCTATATCTCTCCAAATTCTCATGCAATGGTTCGGTGGGGTCCTACTTGAAAGTTAAGATCTCATCCCGTAATGCTGCCATATGTCCCGGTGAGAAGAATTTTGCAATGAATTTATCCGCTAACTCATCCCAAGTAGTGATGGAATGGTTGGGAAGTCGATCAAGCCAATCTATCGCCTTCCCTCTAAGTGAAAATAGGAAGAATCTCAACTGGAGTGCATCCTCCGACAAATTGGTTGCTTGCTCCCCTAATAGGTATCCATGAACCCCTTGAGATGTTTGTAAGTATTTTGAGTGGCAATGCCCGTGAAGTATCCATACTGCTCCAGTAATGTCAACATTACAATAGTAATTATGAAATTGCCCGCTCGGATCCGGGGTGGGACAATTGCACATGCATAACATTGGTTTGGGAGCACTCGAGGAATCGCTCTTGGAGGTGGCAGAGGAGGGTCTGGAATATTTTCATTAGCATTGGCTTGGCAGCCTCTTCGTGGTTCTGGAGGTACAAGAGGCACCTCATCCTCTCCGTTATCATCAACCTCCTTCCCCGCAATCATATTTCCAAGAGGGTCATTAGCATTTAATGCCATTCTATAGTTGGAGTTGTGACACACACAAATTAGTAACAAAGAAGGAAAGAAAAACAAAATACAAAACAATTTAGGTAGATAGCCAAAACCGTTAGCTCCTTGACAATGGCACAAAAAAAGTGATCGTGGCCAACCCTGCACTACTATTGAGTAGGGAGAGAGGTCAAAGCAGCTTTTACCTGATTAAGGTCAGGACCGATTTCCACATGGAGCTAGATATTAGAGTCGAGTGTCTATCTAAAGCGAAGTTGTGTATTTGTGGTTAATTGCACTTCTACATATTTTTGGTTTTGATTATGATTCTAATTTTATAAAGCTACAATGCTCAATTAAACTAAAATAAGCTAAAATTAAACTATTGCGATTTGTTCAAGTGATTAAAAGGCACTAGAGTAGTGACTTCCACCTAGGTGGGCAATTGATAGATTCTTGATTCTAAAGCTAGATTGTCACATTTGGGGAGTATGATATAACATTTCCCCGATTCTACTCACTCTATACCTCTCGGTAGCTCGAGTGATTTTTCCCGAATTGACTTTCTCAAGACCAATTGGACATGCAAATTTGCACAAGCAATCAGGGTTGAAGTCGAGTATTACTATCTCTAGGTTTAACCCTGTAATTGGTGCTATCAATCTCTTGAGTACACCCTAATTCCTTGTTGGACCAATTTCAGAGACTTAGGCTCTCTTTCTCAAGAAGAGTCAAAATCAACTAAATACAAACTAGTATTTGCAACCACTAATTCAACAATTAAACATGAAATTAGTCCAAATATCAAACACCCATAGTCAATCAAGTCCTAAAACACAAGTCCATCAATTACCCACATTAGGGTTGAGCCACAACCCTAGCTTATGGGTCTAGCTACTCATAATTAGAGAATAAAACAAATAAATTGATAAATAAAAACTCATATTAATTAATTGCTAAATTAAACTTGAAGATTCAATGTTGAGATAGAGCTAAAATTACACAAAACCGCTAAAATATTCGAAGTCACGAGTGCAGCCTTCAGTTCTAACTATATGCCTGACCTAAAAATAGAAAATAAGCTATTTATACTAAGCTAAAAAATTTGGACAAAAATACCCATGCGGGGTTAGTGTGGACCACAAAAAATCACGTGCGTCTGCACTAGGTCTCTGAACTTGAATAAATGACTCTCTGAACTTGGGCAATGCGGACTGCATAGAATCGAGTGCGGCCTTAGTGGCTTCTAGTGCGGTCCACACGAAATGGAGCGCGGACCGCATTGGGCTTCAAACTTGAACTTGGCAACTACCTGAACCCTCTCTCTGCGGACCACACTAAATCGAGTGCGGCCGCATTGATCCTAGTGCGGACCGCACAAAACCTCATGCGTCCACATTGCTTTTTTGCCTCAATAACGGCCTCTGAACCTCACTTGTGCGGACCGCACATATGGTGTGTGGCCGCACTAGCCCTGTTTTTCTTGAGCGTTGTCTTATCTTGGTACTTGTGCAAGTTTCACTCCTTTTCAGCTGATCTTTGACACCTTGTCACCTTGTTGATCAAATCTATAATCAAGCACAACTTGTGAGCCTTTGGGACTATTTTGTACACATTTCTAATCAAAACTTGAGCATGAAGGAGTGTAAAATGCATCATATTCCCTAGTTATCATTGGCTGCTATCATTTTCTCACCCGATTCGATCCTTTTGGTGAGGTCCTCAAGCATTTTTATTATGGCAGGGTCAGTTATTGATTCGTTATTGCTTGATCTCTAGGGTACTTGTTCGACGGCGGGAGCTGTTTCCGGCGCCGCTATGCTGGGAGTCTTCGGATAGCTTTGTAACTGAGCGATGGCCAACTGTTGTTCTTGCAACATTTCAAAAATAACTTGAAGACTAACTTTTTATTCTTCCCGGGCTGACGTTCTTTGGGTTTCATGTCAGTCGTTATACCGTACGCTCCTGTTGGTGTGTGAGGTTTAGTTGACATGTTGTGCGTCCTGTGAATCCGCGTCCGCTGGAATTAGCCCTGGCACATTATCGGGATTCTGTGGTGGCGTGCCGACAAGCAGAACACCCACGACGTTTTCCCCGTGGTTTTCAAGGTTATAGTTTTCGACTCTGTTTACCAAGACAGACATTTTGACCTGAAATCAAAAATCTTCTAGCAAGAAAAAATGTCAAAGACAACTTATGCTTGTGTAATGAAACTAGGAAGAAAATAATCACTATTATTTTTAGCCCCACGGTGGGCGCTAAACTGTTTATCGTAAAAATGGTAACAACAATTAAATTTGTAAATGGAATTCTAAAAATACGTAATCTATTTTTGTGCTGGTTGTTAGAGCAGATGGTGCTAAGAATATGAAGTTTAATGACAAAATATAAGCTAAAACGAGGCAGTAATCAAACCAAAGGGCTTACTACCCTGGTTTCAGACTGTTCATTGGAGGACCTCGAGGTCGATATTTAGGCTCGATCTCATGCTATCGGGGGTAGTCGGGAATGGGGCAACAGTTAGAATATGATCAATCAAGGCTCTTTATGGTCAATACCAAGCAATAAATAAAGAACAAGTGAGAGTAGTAAATGCTAAAGTGGCCTCGAGCTAGTAAGAACGAGCTAGTTAGAGAGAAGAAAGAGAGAGATATTATTGATATCGTGTAGAATAGTTGGAGCTCTGCCTTACAGGATGTTAATGACTCCCTTTTTATAAGAGGGGGGAGCCCAAACTTAGTGAAAGATACGTTGCATGATAAAGGAAATGGGATGGGAAAGCCAACTAACTTTATGACGTATGCGTGGGCCGATGTTGAGCTGCCCAAATAGACATAATCGATCCCGTATGCATTCTTCGGGTGCTTCCTACATTCATTGGGGTTTCGGCTGATGTTATCCTTGGCTGGGTGTCGACAGGTCTTGAGGGAAGTGACCGGCTCGAGGTCCCGAGCCTCTGGGGTGACCATATGAAGCATTTTTTCAATGAGAAATTAGCCCTCCAATTTCACCATGCACAACAACACTAAAATTCATAAACAATAATGAAAATAGGAATATGAAAGTGAAAAACTCATAGAAGAATTCTGCACCTTGCTCCTTGTGTATTCTTTCCTCCTTAGGTCGAATCCCCGGTCTCCTTGGGTCTAAATTATGTTCATAGTATGTCCAAACCCTTAAAATACCGTTTTCCCATGTAGACATGCTTACAGTTCAAGTAAAACTCAGCAGTAATAGAAAGAACTAATCAATAAAAAGTTCAATACTCAGAAATTTCGCATATATACCAATGCACAACTAGCATGATCAATGTTCCCACAACCTCCACTCGGTACTGTGCATGGCCATCTGGCTAAGGGAAGGTCCATCCCGAAATATACATCACTGACCATCGTTATCCAGTACCGAGGACACATGCCAATCCAGCCTCATGAAGAAGATCCATCTCCCGTTATAGTACTTCGGACAAATCTATGTCGAGGGAAATCCATCCCTCAGTATAATCTTCTACTGCGCTCACTGGGGGTGTAAAGACTCTGGAGGGACTTCTATGAGCCCAAGCACTATATCAATGCCAACTAAGGCATGATTAATATCATTGCTGCGACATGCAGCCCGATCCCATACTGTGAATCAATATTCGATCTCGTCCTCACTCAGCCAATACTCTCCATTCTCATAAACATGGGCTAAGATGTCATAAAACAAGCCCGAACAATGATGTGATATGTGAAATAGAAATAATTGAGATTGAGGCATGAAAAGGACTGAGTAGAGAATATACATGAATCAAATGACATGATATCAAGAAATGACTTCTCGGGTCTCAATAATGTTGGAGTGAACCTCAACATGATAATTAACATGATTTATAGCTCAACAACTAGATCACACAATCACAACATAAATATCGATAATAAATAACCACTAAGTGGCGCTCTGGAATTATCCATGCCGCATCTCTCACGGTGCACGCTTATATACCTGTCACTTGGCATAGCGTCACCTTAATAACAATCATAGAACACATCGTTCAGGGTTTCAAACCCGCAGTACCAAGGTTGAAAGTGTTACTTACCTCAAGCCAAGCCAAAACTCTAGCCCGCGATGCCTTTTACTCTCGAATCGTCCTCCAATTGCCTTGAATCTAATCAAAATCAGGACATAACCATCAAAATATGCTAAGGGAATAAAGCCCACTCGAAAGTAATCAAAATATAATGCGAATGCCGAAATTAACCAAACCCGACCCCCGAGCCCACGTCTCAAAATTCAATAAAATTCTCATCAATAGACTCCTTATCTCCCCACGAATTCATACATATCAAAAGTACTAAAATCTGACCACAAATGACCCCTCAAATCCTTGCTCAAAGGTCTCTAACCTCAAGCCCTAGTTTCCTAATTTTTAACCCTTTTATTTCCATTAAGTTTCAAGCCAAATTAGTGAAAGAACACCATAGAAACGAGTTTAGGGTCCAAAAACCTTAACTCTATGAAATCTTCTTGAAATATCTCTTGAAATAGCTCCCTCAAGCTCAAACGCGAATGGAAATGGGGAAGGATAACTCAAAAATCACGAAGGAAATCTTTTATACTTCCTGGACCATGCTTTTTGCACCTGCTGTCCTATTAACGTTTCTACGGTCCAAGACACCGCACCTGCGGTTTTCACTTATACCCTCATTTTCTGCATCTGCAATGATAATCCCGCACCTGCGCTATCGCTGGTGCGCTTCCTTGACCGCTTCTGCGGTTCCAACTGATATTCTACTTGGACGCATCTGTGGCTGTCTTCCGCTTCTGCGGGCATCGCACCTGTGGCCTCCCAACCGCATGTGCGGTTATGACAGCAACAAAAATGCTTCAGCTTCCAAACTCAACTATCAAACCTTCCGTCAATCATCCAAAATCGACCCGAGGCCCCCGGGACCTCAACCAAAAGCACCAACAAGCCATATGCTACTATTCAAACTTATACCTGTTAGCATGTGATTTTTTTCCTATACAAAATACTCCTATTAATCCCAAGAAAATAGATTTTTTGTTAATTATTTGCCATTTTAGGATTTTTTGTAGAATTTTCTGCATTTTTGTGCATGTTTAATTTTTATTTAAATCATGAAAAAATACTAAAAATATCATGCATTGCATTTAGGATTTATTTTTTATATTTTTAGTATTAATCAATAATTGTTTCTTTTTTAAAATTTGAAAATCACAAAAATAGCTCATTTTCACATTTTCATCTTTTAATTTTTAATTTATTAATTTTTCTCTTTTAATTCAGAATTATGGGATGTTTATAATTTTTATAATTAGTTAATTAGTTTACTTTCACATTTGAGATAATTTAGGATTTTTAATTAAAAAAAAGAAAAGTAAATAAAATGGGAATAAAAGAGTTTGGTTTTTATTGGAATTGGGCTGATTCTAATACCCAAACCAGCCCAAAACCCGTCCAAAATAACCCTCAACCCAGGCCCAAATCACCAAACATATCCGGTCCAATTCCCATTCTCTTGAAACGACCCCGTTTTGTAACCATTGGATCATAACCGTTGGATCTTGGCAATCCAACGGCTCGGAACTGATGAGGTTTGTAGCATATAACTGTCCGAAGCCAACCCCCCATTTAGAAACCCCTCTCACTTCATCTCTAACAGTCAACGAACTAAACCCTAGCCTCCCCTTTATTCTCTCGCCGCAAACCGCCCATCGGAAATTGCCTCACGGTGGTGCCGGTTGTCCAAACATCCCCAAATTTACACCACAGAATTCCCACAGCCTCGTCATACCAAATCTTCAACCCTTTTCTTTCGAGTCACTGCTAAGTTTCTCAAATTTAAAAAAAAAAATCTAGCCAAAACCCTAATATCCCCAAATCCAGCCAAAAACTACACCATATAATCACCTTCACTTCCTCTCCCTGAATATCCCCATATTCCCTTTTGAATAAGCCTAAATTTCCTCAAATTTTGAATCTGAGATGCTGAAGAAAAAACCCTAGTTCTTCTTCGTCTTTTCTCGGCAAGTGCATGAGATTTATGAACCCAGACGACCATTAGTTGGTTGTTCTTATTAAGAAAAGCCAATTAATGGCCATAAAAAGTTCATGGATGTGCCTGTAGAATATCATTAACTGGTATGTCGGGTCTTTTCTTTGTTTTTAATGTTTGCCCCATCTTTGTTTTCCCTTTTCATGTATCCAGCAGTCATGTTTTCCTTATTTGTTTTAAGTTTTTCACATAGTCCTCTGTTCTTTTCTTCTTTGGTTTTTTATATCAATTAGTTTAATTTGTAGCTGATTGTCAATTAATTGGCTAATTAGGATTTCAGACTTCTTAACCTGTTCTTAAAAATGCTATGATTAATGTTTACTGTGAAAATGATAACAACAATTAAACTTGTAAGTGGGGTTCTAAAAATACATGATCTATTCTCGAGCTAGTTGTTAAAGCTGTTAATGCTAAGAACATGAGATATAATGATGAAATGCGAGCTAAAATGAGACAGTAATCAAACTAAAGGGGCCTGTTGCCCGGGTGCAGAGATAGTCAATGGGACCTTGGGGTTGGCGTTAGTATCGATCTCGAATTATCGGGGGCAGCCGGGGATGAGATAACGGTTAAAGATATGACTAGGTAGGGCTCTTTTGGCCAATATTAAGATGTAGAATCAAGAAAAAGTTAAGAGGCAGTGAATATGGAGACGGCCTTGGGCCGATACCAAATGATAAACAAGAAGAATGACTGACGATAATCGACTTTGAGCCAAGGGGAATAAGTAAATTAGAGAAAAGAGAGGGAGAAGATATTATTGCACTTGAGTAGGACAATTGGAGCTCTACCTTACAAGGTGTTGGTGACCCCCTTTTATAGAAAGGGATTGCCCAAAATTAGTACAAAATACGTAGTATGACAAAAGAGATTGAGATGTGACATCCCATTAGTTTTACGTCGCATGAGGGCTGGCTTTGAGCCGCTTGAATAGGTTTGATTGACCCCGGGTGCATTCCTCAGGGAATTCCTGCGTTCATCGGGGCTTCAGCCGATGTTTATTCTTGGCCGAGCATCGACAGGTTTTGAGGGAAGCGACCGACCCGAGATCCCGTGCTTCCGGCGTCACCCTCCAAAGCATTATGTCGTGGGGGGGGGGGATCGGTTTACCGGTTTTCACCGCACACAATTAACCAAATGTTTGTTTTTAGAATTTGAAATTGTTGACTGAATTTTGCTTATGAACTTAATGGATTTTAACCTTAGAGACATCAATTAGCTGATTAAAGTTTAGTCTCATAGTTAGATAGATAGAACAACCATGTTATCATTAATCAGTTTGATTTTTAATTAAAATTGCATCAGCTCTCTTTTATTCTCATTCTGTTAGCATTTTGCATCTTTTTACTATTTCTAATTGTGTTTGACTTAATCTGAAAATCATTTGAAACTTCAGGGACTTAACTAAACTTAGAAATTTAGGATAAAAACCGAAATAAGTAGTAACCTAAAGGGTAAAATTGGAGTTTCACATTGGGTAGAATTAGGAAAGTTCTAGAATACAACATAGATGTCCTTATCCTTAGAAAATATTATTTTTGGATAAGGAAAAAGGATAACACAACTGTAAAATATGCTGTATTAGGTCAGAATATTATTTCTTGAATGCTTCTTTTGAGCACTCTATAAAATAAAAACACTCACTCACTCTAAAGGGGGGATTAACAATCAGTAGTATTTTTTTTCTGCATAATATTCTTCTTTTCTCTGAATTTTAGAATTGAAAAAAATCTTAGAACGTTCAAAAAAAAAAAAGAAACCAATCCTTTGTTAACAAGTTAGAAATGAGTTGAAGTGAAGAATTTTCCTGGGATTATTTGGTTGGGATTTCTGATTTTCAAGTGGTTCTTGGCCTTTTTCTAAAATAATGGGATTCATTTATTTGGGTGAAGCTGTGTTGATTACTACTACTATTTCTCCTTGTGAATGTATTGCAGCAGTTGTCCTTCATTTAGCTGTTGTTTTCATTTGCTGTTTCAAGGTACATATGACCTTTTCCATGTTTGACTATTTGTATTTGAAATTCAACATGAATAATAGCTGTTTTTTGTTTTCCATTTTCTGTATATTTTTGCTATGGTTTATATGCTGAAATCACAACAGTACTGAAACCTTTTCTTCATCCCTTTAAGTGTGTCGGTTTCTGATGCTTTTGGTTCTATGTCATAAATTTCTGTTTCTTTATTTGACTTTAACATTGACCATTCATTTGTTTTAGCTAGTATGCCTATCTGCTTTTCTTTACCTTAGTTAGGTAGTATGTTAGATCCCTATGTTTGAAACTTGGTTGGTTCATTGAGTCTGACCCATACATGGTCAGATTCGTCGATTAAACCACTTCTTCATTTTCCTTTAGTCCATTCTGGTATTGCCCTAAGGCAGCATGCCATAACTTTGGGTTTTAAAACCTTTGTTGGTTCATGAGCTTGACCTTTGACATGGTTAAACCTAGGAATCATAATTGTTTCTGCATTATTTACTTGAGTCTTGGTCTGACAATGTAGTAGGCTAGTATAATAAGAGATATTTTGTGAATCTGACCCCTTCATGGTCAAATCCATGAGATTTTGGTATAAACGAGAGCTGGTTTGGCAATGAGAAACTTCAAGGTTGAGGTTTGAACAATCAGTTTGTGAGAAGCAGCTCTGTATCTGACCTCTTGCAATTTGGTGCATTGGTGTTGAACAATCTGATGGCAAGAATTCAAGGCTAAAAGAAATTTTCCATTTTATTTATTTTTTAGAAGTTCTTCTTTCCTTCTTTAGATGTTAGCTGTGAGGGACTGATGGGATAATGATTCATTAGGTAAATTTTTTTTTGCATAAAGTCTTGGACTATCAATATTGTAAATGGACTGTTAAGTTTTAAATTGAGTGTGAATATCAGAATAATTTCAATAGTAGATTTTCTGTTGCAGTAAATATGTTTTGTGGTTGCATGAAAATATAAATTGGTCCAGACTTGCAATCAGGCCCAAATTTGGGATTCATCCAAGCAAGTCTGGGCCCAGGCGAGTTTGTCACGACCCTAGTTCACCAATTGTGAACACGTCATGATGGCACCTAGTCTTCACGACCAGGTAAGCCTAACACATTGCGGAAGTATAACAATTGCAAAATTTATAATCAAAACTAAATAACATGAGTAATGTATACAGTTGCCGCCTGGCACATACACTTTAATACCAGATACTGAAGTAACCTCCAAGATCCAGAAACCCACGGGCAACACAGGCTATAAGAAATCTTACACTGCTCTAATCACCAGAATAGTCTAATACAAAGAAGGATCGAAATAACATCTAATAACTATGGGCAAAATGAGAAGNCAAGAGATTAATAGTATCGAAGTCTGATGAAAGCTAATGAACACAGCGATGTGATAAGACATATCAAAAAAATATAGTACTACAAGACAAAACAAAAACACAGAGTAAATACAGCAAAGTTACAAGAATACGACGAGGGTCTTCCAGGATACCGTCTGCAGCCCTTTTCTCAATTTGTGTAATGGAACTTCCTGGGATACCGTCCCGTAGTCCAAATCTCATATCAATATCAAAGAATCTCCCGGGATACCGTCCCGTAATCCAATCATAAAGTGCAGGGGGATCTCCCGGGATACCATCCCGTAGTCCCAAAATAAAAGTGCCGGGGGATCTCCCGGGATACCGTCCCGTAGTCCCAAAATAAAAGTGCAGATGGATCTCCCGGGATACCGTCCCGTAGTCCCAAAATAAAAGTGCAGGGGGATCTCCCGGGAATCAAACCCGTAGTCCCAAAATAAACAAACAAGGGGGAACTCACGGAATCCCGCATCCGTAGTCCCAATTTAAATGCGCAACCATCATCAGAGAAATATTCAGAAATTTAAGTTCAACAATACAAGGCATCAAGGAATACTGGCCTAACATGCTCCACGTAATCACA
>MU736253.1:4700-57992 GCA_026770625.1 Nicotiana glauca
TTATATTTACTAAGTCATGCATAAGCATCATTTGCATCACCATCGTTTAGCAACGCTACCCCGTGATACACGATGCCAAGAGCTAGAGGATACTAACTAACCTCCCCCCTACAAAACTCAAAATTTTTCTTTGGATGCAGGAATTCAGGCCACGAATCAAAGTATATTTGCTCTTCCGAATCAAAACCCTCCAGAGGGTCACTATCCGCACTCAACACTCCCCAGCGGTCCTAATATCGCAAACCGTCTACCAGCTGAGAAAACTCACTACCATTCGTTCTTTTACATTCCTGCACTGCATAAGGCTACTACCTGCCTTTCGAGACTAAGCTCTATCTCCATCTGCATTTTTGCATAAGGCTATTCTCTGCCTTCCGAGGTTAAGCTCTACCTCCACACTGCATAATGCTACAATCTTCCTTTCGAGACTAAGCTCTCTCCCCATCTGCATTTTTGCATAAGGCTATTCTCTGCCTTCCGAGGTTAAGCTCTACCTTCATATTGCATAAGGCTACTATCTGCCTTTAGAGACTAAGCTCTGTCTCCATCCGCACTTTGCATAAGGCTACTCTCTGCCTTTCGAGGTTAAGCTCTACCTCCATGTTGCATGAGGCTACCTATCTGCCGTTCGAGACTAAGCTCTGTCTCAATCTGCATTTTGCATCAAGCTACTCTCTGCCTTCCGAGGTCAAGCTCTACCTCCATATTGCGTAAGGCTATTATCTGCCTTTCGAGACTAAGCTTTGTCTCTATCCGCACTTTGCATAAGGCTACTCTCTGCCTTCCGTGGTTAAGCTCTACCTCCATATTGCAAGCGGCTCCTATTTGCCTTTCGAGACTAAGCATTGTCTCCGCCCTGCATGGCTGAAATATTGCCGTCTTGGCTGAAACATCGCCAACTGCATTTTAAATTATCATTCGACAGAAATATCGCCACCTGCTTTTAAATTCTCGCTCTGGCTGAAAGATCGCCACCCTTTGCATTCATTTGGCTGAAAGATTGCCACCTTCTCATGGGCGGAAAGATCGCCAACTCGTTCAAAGGCGTCATATTTCGAAGGCACCTTCTTCATGGCCCGAGAACATCATCTCATGGCCTGCGAACCCTTACTTTTATGCTCTTCATGGCCAAGGACATCATAGTCTGAGGACGACATCTTAACCGTCCGAAGACAAACATTTATGGTCCAATGGGAACTTGCATCACGTTTAAATTATGCAATACAGATACGCACATCGCCCATTTGCAGGTACTCCGGCTGGCTCACGGCCGTCTCAGCAGGAGCATCTTGTCCGATTCCAAGCACCCTCTCAAGTCTAGCCATCGCGTCCATCTTTTCGAATCTCCATCGGCATATTTCGTCAATGGTTCCCAAACTACATATGGACTAATTCCTATAAAATCAGGGATATGTTGGCAGCTCAAAAGTCAGAGTGCAGTCAAAATCCGTTCACAATCGCCGTCTCCGGTCAAAATTGGCCATCTTATCTTTACCCGACAACTCTTTCATCCTCCTCGGGTAAAGAGGGGCAACTGTTGATACCCAATTTTTTCCTATGTATTTTTATACTCAAAATACTTTCAAAATAGCACGTATATGCATATGCAAGCATCCCCAAAGGTTTTGGTATTTTTTCCAAATTTTTTAAGATTTTTAAAACCAATTTATGGCCTATTTTGCACTATAAAATCCAATAATTATTCCCAAAACTTGTCATTTTGGTGAATAATTTATTTTATTTTCACATTTACACAAAAATATAATTTACATAATTTTTATATAATTTTACAAGTCCATCTAGTATTTTTAAACTAAAATTGCATGAAATTATAATTTTAGCCTATTTCTCGATTTAATGGCATTTTCAATCACAAAATCATTCCCAATATTTTTAAATTAATACTTACATATTTTTTATTAAATAAGTATATTTAATTTGATTTTTGAACATCATTTACTATTTTTATAAATTCAAAATGGAAAAAATTGGCTATTTAAATTGTAGCCTCTTTACTTTCAATTATATCCCAAATTAAACCCAAATCCCAGCCCAAATTGAACCCAATTATATGACCCAATTACCCGCCCCCTGAACCTATTTCTAACCCGCACGGATCCTATATCAAATCAGGGCCGTTGATTGTTTTAATCAACGGCCCCCGTGTATCCTTCCTTAATTAATCCAACGACCCCCCAACCCTAATCATTCTAACCAAATAGCCGCCCTAAGATCCCCTTCGTCTCTCAAATCCTCTCAAGCCTCTCCGAAACCCTAGCCCTATTTCACCGGTCTCCGACCTCGTTTCACCGGAGACTATGGCTTCTCAGACCCTGAGCAGCCTGTACCTACCCCCAAATACCTCTATGCTCTTTTTGCTCGAGGTTCCAAAGTCTGACTTTGAAGACCCCAACTCAGAATCTCTCCGACTCAAGTTCTATGGCCATCTCCGGCGAGTCCTAGTCCTGTGAGCCCATCTCCGACCCAGGACCAGTCCGTTCCAGGCCGTTCTCATTTTTCTAGGGTTTTCTCTGAGACCCTAAGCCCTCGGGGTTTTTATTGTTTCTCTCTAAGATCTACTTCAGATCCGTTCAATTTTCTAATATTTTAAAGTATTTTCCACATCTTTTTGATTTTTTGTTTTCAAAACTGTTCATCTTCTTAAAACTTAGGGTTTCCGTTTTTTTACTTGTTCTACAGCTATATCTTATATTTTTACTTTGCTAAGTGCTTTCACTATGGTTTTCTGTGTATTTTCTTTACTGTATTTTCCTAGGGTTTCTAAGGATTTCTTTTACTGTGTTTGCTTCATGAACTGTCTGCGTTCTTTGGGTTTTCCTGAGTTTATTTTGACTGATCTTCTATGCTTTGTCTTTGCATATAAGCTGTGGGGAAAAACCCTAAATTTTGGGGGATTTTCAACCATTTGTGCACGACTGTTTGATTCTTGTGCTACTTCTTGTCTGATTTCAAAACCCTAAATTCGTCTCATGTTTCTAATTCTTTCTATGCTTTGCAAGACCTCTTGATTTCTCGCATGTCTATGTTCTTCTATTTGAACACATGACTACACTGTTCGTTTAATTCTAGCCTCGAATTTTTAAATTTATGCACTCTTTATAATCAGACCTTTTCCTCTCTAAACAACCCTAATTTTTGGGATTGATTTCTATATGAATTTATTTGATTCTCTCCTTGTTTGATTTGGACCTGTTTTCTGGCTTAATTCATTATTTAGTTCGAATCTTTGATTCCTGATTTACTATGTGATTGATTGATTTTACCCTTACCTTATTTATCTAACCGTGTATTTTTTTTAAAAAAAATTCTTCTCTTGCACCATGTGTTATTGATTTTCTTTCCTTAAATACAACCCTGCCCTCTCCTATTCAAATTTGAATTCCTTAATTAAAGGAGTTCCCTTCTTCTAATGATTCTGATTGGTATTGAATTATATTTTTGCCTTACTTACCACGTGTTTTCAAACTATAAATACCCTACTCCTTTTCTTTAAATGGAACAGAGTTAAAAAATACACACACTCAAAGCCCTCTCTTCTTTACTATTACTTGTGCTATTGTTCTGACTAGCTGGCTGAAAGCCAAGGCTAGACTTTGGAATCTCTTTTGCTTTCCTCCAGTGTTTGCTGAAGGGTTTTTGGCTGTTTTACTGCTCTATTTACTCTGTTATTTGGAACTTACAACTGGTAGGTTTCTATAATTTAAATACTGTTCCTCAAAACAATGTATTTACTTCTCCCTTTTACATAACCTCTCACTACATGTTTTCTTGCAATGTGTGACTATTCATTAGTCTGTTAAGCCTTTCTTCATGCTTTTGCATCTTTAAAGTGCTATTAAGCTCTTCTTATGTGAATGATTTCATGTGATCCCATTCCCTTAACCCCCTTTTATGTATGAGTATTGGTTCTAGGCTGAGGTTAGCACCCTATTGCTATCCTTGACCTGGGACCAGGTTCTCTTGAACCTTTACTCAAATCAGTCCCATTCCCTTAACCCCCTTTATGTGTTGAGCCTTGCCTAGGGTCTGGTGGTGCCCTAATCACCACCCAAACCCCTGTCTGACTTCTAAAAGTCTGCTCTTTTATTTGCTTTGGTTTGCTCTGATCCCCTCACTCTACACTCATTCTTAGTTCTTTATGTTTTGCCCCCCCTAAGGTAAGCCATGCTTAGGGACCCTAGAGTTCCCTCTAAACTTGGATGCCTAAGGGCTGGTAATTCCACACATTGCACTACTTTGTTACCACATTAAATCTTTAGGGTGTAAGCATTGCTTGGGCTTCCTAAAAGCCCTGGGAACTTTGAAACACTCCAAGAGAAGGCCTTGGAATCTGGAATCCGGATCTGGTGTAACACATGTTATTGGGTATTAAGATTGAATTAGGCTGCTCGGATCTAGTTGTAGGCTGTAATGTATTTTGTTTACTTTCTTTTGGTTCTGTAACGTTCTTGTAAAAGAATTTAGGGAATATTAGTGAAAGGGTGTGGGAGGGGTTTATATTACTTGCATAAGTCAATGGGTAGAAATCATGGCTATAGGACTTTAATATTGCAAATCATCTAGAAATCATGCCTATAGGACTTTAATTTTGCATACCATTCAGAAACCATGCCTATAGGACTTTAATATTGCATACCATTCAGAAACCATAGGACTTTGCATTGTAAGCACGATAGAGATCATGCCTATAGGAGACACATAAAACACTAGGCAAATTGTAGGGAAATCGAATATTCATCCCCTCGTCAGTTCAATGACAGTAATGAGTCTTAAAAAATCAATATATAGATATCATGACTATATGAGTTCAAACTCGCCTAATATTAGTGATAATTTGTCAGTTAGCCTCAAACGCGTTCAGCAAAAAATTTGTCCAAACCTGTTTGCTTTTGAAACCTGTCCAAGTCCGTCTCTTTCAACATTTCTATAGATCTGTGGTGTCCTTTAAATTCAAAACTTACATCTTTATTCTGAAACCAACCCCTTAGTTTTCTACCTACATTTTTACTTCAATGCTTTTCGAAAAATGCCTCTTTACAACTTTACTATACTTTTACTTCGTCAATTTAGCTAATTTGCAAGCCTTCTATGAACTTCTGCAATCTTCAACTTTTCTATTTCAAAAAGCTTCTTTACAGGCTCTTATCTAAAATTAGTGTTTTCTAAATCACTTGTTTTAAAATACCTTAAGTTCTAACAACTGGATTTGGGTTGCCTAATGCGGATTTGCTGTCCCACTCTATGTGTTAAACTAATCTGTCCACCGTTAATTTTAAAGACCAAATCATTACGTGCGAGTCATGCTAAACTAATTGCTGTTGTGATTTACGGGGTTTGTATGAGCCTTTGAGTGTTTGATTTGTACCCCACTTATTTGCTATTTGTTTTGATTGACGCTTTAGTATTTTGTCCTTTTAAACTCCATATATGCCTCCATCCCCTTCTCCCATTTAGGATTAGAAGTCCAAATATCCCGGGACTGATAGGTTGGGACTGGTACTAGCATGCAATAAGTAAAAGAGACTAATCACGCTTAAATACCTAAATGGGGTGGGCAGGGTAGAATATGGAGATGATGACGGTGCGTTAATATCTCGTGTGAGAATGATTGCTGGGTATTGCACCAAATGATCCATATTATAGTTAAACCTAGGACCCTCTTTCTTTACTTTTCCTTTGTTTAAATGTTTTCTTCAAACTAAAACTCTCTTTTACTTGTGCTATTCTTCTTTCAAAATTTTCAACTTGCTTGTATTTCTTATGTGCAAACTTTGGTCGTCTACTCCTACTCTTCTTAAAGTCACAACTAAGCAAGGCCGGGAACCACACTAGTGGATCTTGAGGGGTGCCTTACACCTTCCCCTCGAGATAATCTCAAGCCCTTACCCGAACTCTGGTTTTCTTTCAAATCCTTCTTCTTTTCTCCAAAAGTGTCCTAATGCACTATAATCATTAGGTGGCGACTCTTCAAACTCCATAGCCCAAATTCCCCCAAAAGGGGATAAAGGAGTCATTCCACCCATAATGTCGTAAATCCCATTTCTCTCTCCCCGCGAGGAAAAATGGGGGCGTCGACACTAAGAAATCCAAAACATTTTCTTAAAAGTCCCCCATTCGAAACTTAAGAGGCAACATCCAAAATCCAAAAATATTATTCTTTCTTCTTTAGAAAAGGAGAAAACAAATAAAAATTCAAACAAAAATATTTTTTTTACTTTTAAAATTCTCAAAGTTCAAATCAAAAGCAAATGAATTTTTAGAAGTCTTTCTTTCAAAAAATAAATTAAAAAAATTAAAATAAAAAATCTAAAAAATATTTTCTTTCTTCTTTAAAGCATTTTTTTTTTGAAAATTCCAAAAGAAATAAACGAAAAATAATCAACAATCAAAAATTATTTTTCTTTGGTCTTAAAGCTTTCATGGTCTGAGTTTTATAAAAAGTAAAAGAAAAGAGTTAGTTTATTTAATATATTCTCGATCTTCCCGAACTACGCAAGATCTAATTCATGCGGTATCATGATACGTAGGCAATGCTCATCGGATTCGATCATAGCCATAAAATTAACCGAGTGAAAAATAAACTGAAAAAAAGAAAGAAAATTTGAGTGAAAACAAAAGAGTGACAAAAACAAAAAAAAAGGAAGAAAAAAGAGTGCCAAAAAATAAATAAATAAAGAGAGTTATAAATGAAATGAAAAAAAGTAAAGAGACAAAATGCATATGGTAAAGAGAAACTTATTAGGGGAGCAATGGGTGAAAGGAGCGGCAATGATGTACGACCATTTGAACAATCTATTTCTACTTCACATGTAATATCAATGTTGAGCTTCACTCAATTTTGATAAGAGGTGTAATGTAACCCTCAAAGTTTATTCATACCACTATGTTACACCCCCATATATTGTATTTGATTTTGTATATTATTAATTATAAAAATTAGCCCTAGGCACTTGCCTAGTGATTTACCAAAAAAAAGAGTAAAGAGTGATTAAAGAGAAGCAAAAATAAAAGAAAAGAGGTACGTGCTGAAAAGGGCTAGTTAAGGTCGGGATGAAACATGCAACCGTTCAAACACACGGTAGAAGCATTTAACTGTTAGGTGCATTGCATCCCAACTTGCGATTTCCTATATGTTAAATTTTTCAAAACTAAAAAGGTTGTTGGATGTGCAAACTAGTCAGATTTTGGTGGTTGGTCTTGTTGGTAGTCTAGCCTCCCCTCCTTCACAATATCCAAAGGCACAGATGGCCTCCGCAAGCAATCTACCATTCATCGGTCCTGAGGATAGCCCGGCTTCAGCTATTCTGCAGCTAGAATCAGCAGCTGCTGAAGAGAATAAGATGTTGTGTCTACATATATTGGAAATGTGGGATGCCTGGTCTAATGGTAGGGGACCACCAAGTGCAATCCCTGGGTTCCCTGAGTTGATCCCACGTCTGGTGAGGTTACAAACGCCCCTGTGCCCAACCTTCTCATCCCGTGCGAACACCCTCCAATGCTGTACAATGTTCCTGGCATGCTTTCTATGGTTCTCCTCCAAGCCAATTTCTAGGGCACCTCCAACATTGTTCTCTGAAGTACTAGTCTACACTAGAGCACAACCAACTTTACCACGATCGTATGTTGAGCCTCCAATGTTCACCTTTCAGGGTCCACAACTTCAATCAGAAATAACATATGTGACCTCGTAATATTTAACTCAACCTCCGCAATATGATCTCTAAGTGGAGCAAGAAAAGGTTGTTAAAAATCCGAGCAAGAGGAAATGGCTCGGAAGATGAAGAGCCTGGAACAAAGCCTGAAAAACACGCAAGGTTTGAGTGGCCAAAAGAGTGTCTCATACTCTGATCTCTGTATGTTTCCCCATGTCCACTTGCCATGTGGCTTCAAAATGCCAAAATTTGAAAAGCACAACGGGCACGAAGACCCGATCGCTTATCTTAAACGATATTGTAACCAATTGAGGGGTGCTGGTGGAAAAGAGGAGCTGCTAATGGCCTATTTTGGGGATAGTCTTACCGAAATCACTTCTGAGTGGTATACGGGTCAAGAAACTACTCATTGGCACGTGTGGGAAGATATGGCCCGAGTTTTTGTGCGCTAGTTTCAGTATAATATGGACATCACTCCTGACAAAAACACTTTGTCCAATTTGAAAAAGAAAATCGTTGAAAGCATCCGGGAATATGTCGTCAATTGGCATGAGCAAGATGCCAGGGTAAAGCCTCCAATGGACGAAATTGAAATGGTCATGGTCTTTTTACAGGCCCAAGAGGCGGACTAATTCCAGAACATAATGTCCGCTATAGGAATGTCGTTTGCTGAGGTTATCAAAATTGGGGAGATGGTAGAAAGTGGGCTAAAAACGGGTCGAATCTTGAGTCATGCTGCTTTTAAAGCAACATAACCGGATGTTAAAAATGGTTCAGAGGGTTTGATAAATGGAAACGGTAGAGAAGAAGGAGCAATGATGGTTTCCAGCTCGAGGGGGGCCCGCAGGTCATTCGGCCAACCATATATGCTTCCCGAGGTCATCCCCTTCAAGATAATGCTTATGCCATGGCACCGCCGTCCTATGTGGTGATGAGCGCACAATATTACACGCAGCCACAATATTATATACAAAACCGAGCTCCACCTCCCAGAAATGCCCATCCTTACCAAGCTCCATCTAATCCCCAACCAAATGTTCCCTAGTACAATCCTCACCCAAGAGAGCCTTTAAGAAAAAATCAGTTCACCCCTATTGGTGAATCGTATTCAAGCTTATTCCAAAAGCTAATCAGGCTAGATCTATAGTAGCCAGTGGCCCCGAACCGGCCGAACCCCGAGTCCCTAAGGCACTGAGCTGATGCTAGATGTGAATACCATTCTGGTGAAGTAGAACACAATACAGAGGACTGTTGGACCCTCAAAAGGGAAGTTGAAGATTTCGTTAAAGCTGAAAGAATTGTTTTTCGAGAAGCTCCTGATATGATGAACAATCTGTTGCCTGCCCACAACAACGAGTCAATAATCTAAATGATTTGTGAAGCTGGGGAATGTGATCCGGCACTGAAGGCCATTGCAGCCATGGCCGAAATAGAAGAAAAGCCAAAAAATGGTCGCCAAACCTGAATGTTCCCCATCAAACGGGAGGCTCGGTTGCCAGTCTTGCTATCCTTTCTGCATCCGGATTATCTCAAGGTGTGATCCGGATGTTTTACTTTATTGTCTTACTTTCCGATGTAAACCCTTCTATCTTCAAAAATTGAAAAAAAAATCAAAATCTAAAATCAAAAAATAATCAAATGAAATTAATATTTCTTTGCCCAGGAATATATCTTTTCTTAGTCTTGTCACTTTTCTTATTTTTCTTTTCAGTTTTGTTAAATGCAAATTTCAATAACATGACATGCTTGCGGACTTCATGCCCAGATCCTGAAAAGCTGTCAGACCTCGAAGTAATGAATCAAGAATTAGATCGCAATGAGGATAAGTTTAAGGAAATAAAACAAAGATTTGGGACAACTGAAAGAAAATTGGTTCCAAATTGGAAAGGTCCATACATTGCAACAAGAGTACTGCCAAAAGAGTGCGTTGTACTTGTGACACATCGAAGGAAATGTCCTTGAAACAACTGGCAATGCAAATACAGCTAAAAGGTACTATATATGATCCTCCATATAATATTAATATTCTCCATTTGGGATGACGAAGGTTTAATTCTCGCTACCCAAACACTATCAACCATTTGCAAACCCTTTGAGCCGGTTACTCTTCTTTGATTACCCTCTTTGGAACTTGAAAGTGTTATTGAAAAAAAAATTGAAAAATGAAAAAAAAGAGAAGAAAAAGAAAAATACACAAAAAGGGAAGAAAAGACAAAGAAAATGAAATATAAAAAAGACGAAAAAAAGAAAGAAAAAAGGAAAGGAAAAAGAAAGAGAAAACAGAACAAAACAGAAAAACAAAAGATAAAAAACAAAGTTTCGTGAACTATGTTCGACTTGATTCCAAAAGGATACGTAGGCAGCCTCTCTCTAGGGTTCAGTCACACCAAAACAAAAATCCAAATTCACCCAAAAGTGAAACTAGGGCGTATGTTATAATGGTTCGGCGATGATCCCGCCTGAATGGCTCCAAAGTTATAATTCGATCAAAATTATCTTTTACCTAAATCCTTTCAAGTCCTTCCAATCAATCTATGAGAATGTTCAAGGATCAGAGAATACAGCTACTTGGATCTGATGCAATCAAAATGAGAGAGCCTTATTGGTGACAACCCACACGGGCACCGTAAGGCGACAGTAAGCAGAGAAATGGGAAATGATAGATTCTTGTTAGTGAAAACTCGTAAAGAGCACTATAAGACGATGGTGAGAAGAGAAATGAGAGAGGTCAACTCGTGAAACCCCGCAAAGGGCGCCCCTGATCGAAAAGAGGATCCTCACATCGACAGGGTCCTGGCAAGGTTTCTCGATTTTGCGGCAAAAGTTGTGATGAATTTCTGAGAGTCGAACCGTTTGCACAGATCAGGCTTCAAGTCCAAAAGGCATGTCATATTCATTGAAGTCTGCGTGTACTCCAGATAAGTCCTTATTTCCTTTCCTAGAAAGGGATACTTCTTGTTTTAAACTCTTCTCCATTCCATTGTTTATTTTCTTTGAATCCCTTTCGGTCTAACTCTGTTCCGAAACTAAGACAAAGAAAGGATGGTAAGAGTGATTTACGGGGTTCTCATTTGATACAAGCTAATATGCGAAAAGGCAGCCAGCATTGTCGGGGCATCAAGTCAACCTCGACCGACCATGGCGGCTGATGTTTTGAAGTTGAAAAACTCCTGAAAAGAATGAAAATCAAAGTCAAATGCCTACAAAGGCAAAATAAAGTTAGAAAGGTTCAGTCCCACATGGCTAACTGTCTTGGAAAAGGTTTGAAAAATGAAAGTGCCTCAAATGATCTGAAATTGAAGTTGGAAGAAAGAAGCCAAAAATGAAAGGCCTACAAAGGCGAAATAAAGTTGGAAAAGGTTATGTCCTACACGACTAGTTGTTGCGACAAAGTTTGAGGAGCAAAAAGTTCCACAATGCTCCAAAGTTAAAAAAAAAGGCAACAAGTCAGAAGGGAAAGGCCCACAAAGGCGAAATAAAGTTGAAAGCTGAAGTCCCACGTGACCAACCGTCATGGCAAAGTCTGGAAAATCTAGAGGTTCTTTAGGGTCATAAATAAAATCAATCCTCAGGGAACAAAATAGTTGCAGTTGAGATCGTCATCAAAGAAGTCGGGATTAAGTGATTGAAACAATCAAGGCCACAAAACCAACCACCGTTTCAAACTAATAATTGTTCTTTGTTTGAAAATATGAAATGGGTGCAATCCAAAAGTGACCTTGCAAGAAGAAGGTGCAACAAAAAGAAACTATACAAAGGCTAGAAAAAGTTCTGTAGCAATAATCAATCCAAAAGGGAAGTCTCCTCCAAATTCTTTCCTGCATTTTTACTCATTTTCTCAAACTCACAAAAAATGAAGAATGATGAAAGAAGAAGAAGAAGAAGAAAGATTCAAACTCATGGTAGCCTAGGGTCCCCAATCTCTAGCTACGTTTTCCCAACGTAGGGTCTCATTCCTTAGTCGCTCCGAGCATAACCTAGTAGTTTTTTCCATTACAGGGCTCCACACCCTAGTTGATTTACGACATAACCCGATGACTTTCCCGGCATAGCCCGTGGACCTCCCCGGCATAGCCCGTGGACCTCCCCGGCATAATCCGAGGACCTTTTTTCTTTTCTAGCATAACCTGATGATTTTCCCAGCATGACCTGTGGACCGCTCAGGTATAATCGGAGGACCTTTTCTCTGTTCCGGCATAACCCGATGATTTTCCCATCATAACCCGAGGACCTTTTCCTCTTTTTCGGCATTACCCGATGATTTTTTTGGCATGACCTGAGAACCTTTTCCGTTTCCGGAATAACCCGATGACCTTTCCCGTCATAACCCGTGGACCTCCCCGGCATAACCCGAGGACCTTTTCTAGTTTCCGTCATAAACCTAAGATTTTCCCGACATAACTTGTGGACCTCTCCAGCATAACCCGAGGACCCTTTTTTCTTTTCCGACATAACACGTGGACCTTCCCAACATAACCCGAGGACCTTTTTTTTTTGCCTTTTCGGCATAACCTGATGCCTTTCCCGGCATAACCTGTGGACCTCCCTGACATAAATCGAGGGCATTCTTTTCTTTTCCGACATAACTTGATGACTTTCCAGCCTAACCCGAGGACCTTTTTCTTTTCCAACATAACCCAAAGACTTTCTCGGCGTAACCCGTGGACCTCCCCGACATAACGCGATGACCTTTTTCTTTTCCGACATTACCTGATGACCTTTCTCGGCACGACCCATGGACCTCCTCGGCATAACCCGAGGACCTTTTTCTTTTCCGACATAACCCGATGACCTTTCCCGGTATTCTCCGTGGTCCTCCACGGCATAACGCGATGACCTTTTTGTTTTCCGACATAACCCGATGACCTTTCTCGGCAAAACCCGTGGACCTCCCCGGCATAAACCGAGGATCTTTTTCTTTTCCGGCAGAACCCGATGACTTTCCCGACGTAACCCGTGAACCTACCCGGCATAACCCGAGGACCTTTTCTTTTCTAGCATAACCCGATGACTTTCCCGGCATAACCCGTGGACCTCCTTGGCATAACCCGAGGACCTTTTTCTTTTTCGACTAAACCCAATGACTTTTTCCGACATAACCTGAGGACCTTTCCGGCATAACCCGGTCATTTTTCTAGAATAACCTGTTAATCTTCCCAACTTGGGGCCTTCGAACCCCATTTGATTTAATTATAGATATAGGCTCTCCACTCCCTAATCTCTTTTTCTCAAGGATACACAATCTCGATTTTATTGCTTTTAATAAATAAATAGTTTAGATTTTGTTGCAATAACTCACGAAATGTTCCTAGTAAAAACTGGGGCAAAAAATTTCGTTCATTTTTTTGTTTGTGCCTGAACAGATTTTACCACGAGGCACAAGGTTTGAGATGACCAAAAGAAGAAGTCTCAATCCAAATAAAAGAAAAGAAGAAAAAGAAAAGAAGTGAACTCAAAGTGCAGAAGCGGATAAAAGATGTGGACTGCTCAAGACGTGATTGCAGTCATAAGATTTGCATATCCTGCCTTGATCTGAAAAGCTGAAGATGAATGAACCAGCGGTTTCAGCTACCGAGCATCAAGATTCAGATCAGAGTCTGCAGGAAGAACTATCCAAGACTCAAGATCAAGCTTTAGATGGTTTATAGATAGGAATCTTGTAACTCGGAGTTGATAGGCTTAGCTAATTTGGCTTTTTATTTTTTATATTGGTGTAATAAGGAGCTCAGCAAGCAGAAACAGCACCAACGGCAGGAAATCACAGTTTTCCAGTAGTCCCGGCTACCAAAACTTCCTGTACTACACCGACCTAATTCCTTTATAACCAAGGATATGTAGGCAACCTCCGAAGCAAGGTTCGGTCAAATTTTTTCAAAATGCTTCCAAATGGAGTTTCCAACAAGCAAAAATTGCTCGTAGTTGCTCATTTATCTTTGCCCGAAAACTCATCATGTTTTAGAGCAAAGAGGGGCAGCTGTGAGCACCTAATTTTTGCTCTACATGAAAATAACTCCTAAAAATGGAACAAAAATAATTTTAATTAATTTTTAGGAATTTTTCGTTTATTTAGTTGCATTTCATGAATTTTTAATATTTGGAAATTATAGAAAAAATCATAAAAATTGTCACGTTCTAATTTCTTGCTATGTTAGGTTCAATTTGCATGTAGGAATTAATTCTATTAAGCAAACAATTACAAAAATGGTCATTTTTACATATTTAGATTTTGGTCTTTAAAACTAGCATTCTTTTAGTTTTAAGTTAATTATTTATTTTAATCTTAAGAATAAATAAAGAATTTTAATTTCTACAAAAATAGATTGATTTAGGATTTTAATTGATTAAAAAAAAAGAAGGAATAAACAAAGAAATGGAAAATAGGAAGAACATATTTTTGGTCTTGTTTCTTTTAAAATTGGACCAATTCCTAAAGGCCCAAATTAATTTTAAATACTGACCTATTTCCAATATCACTACCCAAATTACTCTTTACTACAACCCTACCTCCTACATATAAAAACACAATTAGGAAACGTAAAAAGATAGATTCATCAGATCCTAAATCCCTTACCCCTAGAAATGGACGCCCCCTTTAGGACTAGACCTAGCCGCACCTTTTCAATCATCTTCTCCAAACAGAAACATAAGAGAACTCTCTCATCTTTAGCTCTCAACCAAAATCGAATCCCCCCCGTCTCATATTAGATCAAAAAAAGCAGTGCCTCTATCTCTCTAACCTAAGAGAACAGCACCCTCACTGACCCTCCTCTCTAGTGATTTCCCTCCTCCTAGTAGAACCCTAGCAACTGCGCGCAAAAGAAGAGTTCCACTCTGAAAATATTAGTTTCATTTTTAGGCTAAAAACTAAAGAAAGAAATAAAAATTCCATCGGAGCTTAGAAAATTCTGCAAGCTCTAGTGTTACTGTTCCAAGTGTTGATTATTCAAAGATTTTGGTTTCCAAGCTATAAGTTTTCTGCTGGGTTTTCTTAATGCTGTTGATTGCTGGAATTTGGCTGAGCTTTGGTCGATTTCGTCTCGATTTTTTTGGTTCAGTTTATTCAAGTTTTCCTGTTCAACCAGGTATTCACTTATGAATTCAAGTTTTACTTTGACATAATATGAACCATGTCCTCTATTTTTTTTTATCGCTGTAAAATTCCGATCCATTGTTATCTTTACATAACTGACCTATTTTTTGAGTAATTTGTCTCTTAGAAGGTTTAAACTGTTTTAACTTATAGGGACTATTGTTAAATTATGATGTGGAATCACAGTTGTATCAAATGTGTGAAGCATGCTTGGTTGCGGTCAATAGAGTGGTCGTGTGTAATAAAGTTCAATTGAATTTATTGATTGATAGAATGGCTATTTGTATAATATGTGATTCCAAATCAGATATCATTTAGTTTAGAAACCTGAATTTCGCCTCTTTGCATTTTTGGGAACGTAGTTGGGATTGGTCGTTTGTAATTTCATTTGAGCTACACTACACAAATTTAAAAGAAGGGGTGTAAGAGGATTTTAAATAGCTCGTTTGCTTTATCATCTCTTTGCTTAATACCTTTTATGAGTGTTCATCACTCAACATGTTAAATTTTTAGTGATATCTTCATGAAAGTTGGTAAAAGAATTAATGATCCATTAGCCCATGGTTAAATTGGACAAGTTTAATTTTATCGTTTGAATAGTTGGTGGACCCAGGTTAATTAAGCCACGGGACGTTAGCTTGAAATGGTCCCTCATTTGAATTAGTTGGGTTAAGTGAGTGGAATCTCACCGGCTTTCATATTTTTTTTCTATGGTTCGTTCTTTTCTATAATACGCATGATGCTTTTGCTATATAGGCACTTTGGTCACTGACAATAATCTCAAAGTAGTCTAGAAACAATAATAATATGAACATCCGTAGTTACTTTAGTTGAGTACAATCTTTTAAAATAAATTGAGGCGTGCCATCCACAAATAAATCTTATAATCCATGGCCCTCACAAAAATACAAAACTAGCATAGAAAACAATTTGAACATTCGTAGTTTGCTTTAGGCACATTTATAATAAAATCATTGTGACTACGGATACGGTTCCTGTGACATAGTTATGATACCTAATCCCCAAAATTGGGTGTGCATTTTATGTGATCCAATTATAATAACTTCGAACATTAATAATAAAATAAATATGTCATGAACCGCGAGCGCATTTCATGTAATGTGGTTTGCGGTGTGTCCTAAAACGGCAAGTATACGACAATCGTAACTTGTTCAAGAAATAAATCCATAAATCCTAAAAGCGTTTTAAAATAATTAAAAGGCTGTTATAAGGCAAAAATGCACAATAGGTTTAAACCATGTAACAAAATCAGATAATTAGGCCAATTTTAATAGTTTAAGCGACCGTGCTCGAACTACGGAACCTGGGAATGCCTAACATCTTCTCTCGGGTTAACAGAATTCCTTATCTAGAATTTCTAGTTCGCACACTTTAAATAAAATAAAATTTCCTCGTATTGGGATTTTTGAAATAAACTGGTGAACTGGAACGCCAAAATAAACTATTCCAAGTGGCAACTCTAAAAATAAATAAAATAATTCCATTTCGATTTATGTCACTTTAATTGGAAAAACTCTTTTATATTTAGGGTGTTTTTCTGTTGAGAATATTTTCTATAAATGGAAATACAAATTTTGTGTGTTATAATTAGGTTTTGTTGAGTTATATTAGGATTCTATCACGCTAATTGATTCACTTATCATTTTTAAACAGCTGAAGACCTTTCTTTTCGCAAATTCCGTTACTGTATTCACGAATACAGCTCGCGAATACAGTCGAATACATTCTCTGCTTAGCTGGACTCCCCTTTTTTCGCATATTTTTGCTACTGTATTCATGAATATAGTAGCAAAAATCCATCGAATACAGTCTATAACAACTGAAAATATAGCTATAGGAAGTAATTTAGTAAATGGAAACTATAGCAAGCTAATAATCACTAAAACATAGAGGTTTCTAAAAATTTCTCTTATGAAATTTTACCTCCTATAGCAAAGGTTAATACCTTATTTATATAAATAAATAACTGTTTATCGTAAAAATGGTAATAACAATTAAATTTGATTTTGTGCTTCTAAAATAAGTGATCCATTTTTATGCTAATTGTTAGGCAATGGATTCAGACCCCACTTGTGGGATTTCACTAAGCCGTTGTTGTTGTTGCTTGTATACGGTAAAATCAGAGGTCCTAATTTCTTGTTATCAAGTCATTTCGGAAGGATACCTCGAGACCCCAAGGACGTGGAGTTGCGACTGAGTCCCCTCCCTCGGCTCGTCAATGCCCGACTCAAAGAAGACGAAGATCGAGGTTAGAGCAAAATGGGAAGCTCCCAATGAACATGGCTAGATCTGACAGAGCCGGCCTACCCAGAGCCTGTGTCGAGGCGTCACGTCTAGCCGTATTATCTCCATGTTTCCATAATTAATGTATGTTGTACCATAACCGGATTCTCCTCCTATATAACGGATACCTACACAACTTTGTAAAGGACGACTACGGTCGATCCAACTATTTGACACAAAAGCAATAATATCTCTCTCTCTCTCTCTCTCTCTCTCTATCTCTCTCTCTCTCTCTCTAACTCATCTGCTCGAGGTTGCTCTTTCCATTTATTTCTTTCATACTTTTTCTTCATATATTGTCTGGTATTGGCCATAAAGAGCCTCTTTTAATCATATCTCAACTGTTATCCCCTCCCCGATTATCCTCGATAGCTCGAGCTCGAGCCGGATATCAACCTCAAGGGCTTTCGTTGATCAGTTCGAGGCCCGAGCATTAAGCCCCTCGATTTGACTACTTCCCTATTTTAACTCACATTTCTCCATTAAACTTCATACGCCTAGAGTCAAACTACTCTAATAACTAGCGTAAAAATAGATCACGTATTCTTAGTGTCCATAATCAAATCTAATTGTAATTACCATTTTCACAGTAAACAGTTTGGCACCCACTGTGGGGCTAAAAATAATAGTGATTATTTTCTTGCTAGTTCCATTACGTAAATGCAATTATTTTTCACACTTTTTTTTGTCCAAGATCCTTTCATTTGAGTTCAAAATGTCTGGTTCAGTAAATAGAGTTAAGAACGACAACCACGAAAACCACGGGGAAAATGGCGTGGCTGTTCCAGCTGTTGGCGTGCCACCACAAAATCCCAATAACACGCCCGAACCGATTTTAGCGGACTTAGATTCACAGGACGCACGACAGGTCAATAAAGCCCTCACACACTAATAGGAAGTCCTAAAAACCCCAGCCTGAGAAGAACAGGAAGTTAGCCTTCCTGTTGTTTTTGAAATGTTGCAGGCACAACAGTTGGCAATCGTTTAGTTGCAAAGCCATCCAAAACCACTCCCCAAGCCGAACAGGCACCCGGGAGATCGAGCAATAACGAATCGGTAGCCGAC
Organism: Nicotiana glauca; assembly: GCA_026770625.1. NCBI lineage: Eukaryota > Viridiplantae > Streptophyta > Magnoliopsida > Solanales > Solanaceae > Nicotiana > Nicotiana glauca. The sequence goes on from MU736253.1 coordinate 22,833, forward strand.
TTATGAATATGCTAAAGACCTCACCGAAAAGATTGAGTCAGGCAAGAAATTGATAGCAGCCAATAATAAAAAGGTCGAAACTTACAATTGTGGGGTCGACCAAATCCAGGGCGCACCCCCGGTCCTAAAGGGTATTGATTCGTAGAAGTTCGTGCAACGACCGTTCCCTGAGGAAGCGGCCCCGGAGCCCATGCCAAAGAAGTTTAGAATGCCGCAACTCCCTAAGTACAACGGGACCTCAGATCCCAATATTATCTATACGTGTGTGGTAATAGGCAATGACCCAAAAGACGATGAAATCAACACCGCCCTATGAAGTGGTTCGGAGAAACACTCTCGAAAGGGGCCATGATGTGGCCTCATAAGCTAGCTCCCAACCCCATAGACTCACTTACCATACCGATGGATTCCTCCTTGAAGGCACACACCGATATCATTAAAGCAACAGTGAGAAGGCCTGATGCATCCAAGACCGAGCGAAAGGGGAATGAAATGCTGCGAGAATTTGGATAGTCCAAAGAGAGTTGGGCGGTACAGGCCTTCACTTAAAGTCTAAACGAACCAAGCCCGGCGATCTAAAGGCATTTAAAACAGAACTTGATCGGGTATCCAGCCAAGACCTGGTTGAATGCCCGCACCCGGCATCAGTCCCAAATCAGGATCGCGGACGACCAGCTGGGAGGCCCCTCAAGCTCAGTATACCCAAATAGGCTCATGACAAAGAAACCTATGCCAAATAGCGAAAAGTACCGCCTGTACACCGTAGTTTGGAGGAATGCCCCGAGACGCAATATACCTTACAATGATTGGAGAATATATCGAGGACAATATCCTCAAAGAATCATTAACAAAGCAAGATTCGGTGGGGACACAAGGCCAGCAAGGGTTCCTCGCCCATCAAGATACAATTTCAACATCACAGTATCAGACATCGTGTTCACCGTCAGCAAAACCAAAGTCGCCGGATGGCCCGGAACTATTTAGCCGAATTCCTCTTAGAGGAACCACAGCTTGGTGGGACGCACGGCCATTGGGAAAAAATGGCCACAAGCTCCGGAGGAAAAGAACCAAGCTACTCAATAAAAGTCGCCGCCGAGAACTATCGAGCGATCGGGCTCGAGTTCAGTTTCGAGCAAGGAAAGTGGCTAAGAAGAACGAAGCAAATGAGCTGCAACGTATTACCACGATAGTGGATGAGCGACGACACTCTCCAAGAAATCATAAAAAGGAGAGTATAAACTCTCGTCACTAGAGATAAATGAATCCGGGGATATATTCCCTAGTACGCCCCCATATTGGGTAAAAGGGACATCGAGACCTTGTCTCAGCCTCACACTGACGCACTGGTAACCTTCTTCCTCATTCGATCCATTTCAAATAAAACATGTGCTCCTGAATCCATGTGGCTCGATCAACGCTGGAAAGCCGAGGATAATAGGGCAGCTCAGGCCGCCAAGTCAAATCGCGCCCGCCTCTCGAATATTTGTCGGATTCCAAACGGCGATCGCAACAAGGAAAAAGACCATTATCCTAGTTCAACATGGCTGGCCCGGACTAGAACATGAAGTTTTGAGTCATAAATGGAGGACCAAGGCACGAACGCCCTATTTAGATATCCCCCATTCGCCAAAAAAGGATGAAATCCCACGCAAGGGACGGAATTAGAATCGTCGGTAGAAAGCAACATGTGGCAAGGGGAAAGTTCGCATCACATTACATATCGCCAGCACCAATATCTCCACTCTCAAAAGAGTTAGAAGGATAAGCGAACCATGCCTTCGGCCAAGCTCGATTAAACACAAGCGGAGGGTTATACTAGAGTCCTCGCTCCAAAACAGCGGGGACATATCGGACCTCGGAACGTCGTCTACGCGTCCTATAGTAATGTAAAACTGCCCCCCTCCTTAGTTATCTTATACAAACCTTTATGCAGATACCCGGCCAGGACACTCGGAAGTGTTAACCCTGCCCGGAGACCCCAAGGCGTTAACAGCACCCGTCGCACTCTTTCCCCTCGGCCAGACTTCCGCCGCGAAGAGGGCCTTACTGTTGATACCCAATTTTTTCCTATATATTTTCATATGAAAAATACCTTTCAAAACAACATATATACATGCGTATATAAGTATATCCCGGGTTCCTATTATTTTTCTCAATTTCTAAAGATTTTTAAATCAATTTTATTGCCCTATTTTATCAAGAAAAACCCAATAAGTATTCCTAAAATTATTATTTTGGTAATTCAGTTGTTGAACTATCATATTTATTCTAAACTATAGCTCAGATAATTTTTGCATATTTTTTACAAATTTGTTTAGCATTTTTAAAAGCTAAATTGCATATAATTGTAATATTAGCCTCCTTTATAATTTGATTGAAATTTAATTTACAAAAATTAAGTCCAATATTTTTAAATCGATGATTATATGTTATAAATAATTTTTATTACTTTGAATTTATTTCCAGAATTTAATTTGCTAGTTTTATAAAATAAACGGGAAAAATGGCTATTTAAAATCTAGCCAGATTTTATTTTGATTGTAGCCTAAATTCTACCCCATTAAACCCAATTGAACCCCAGCCCAATTCCTAAAATTACCCGACCCACAGCCCATTTAAACAACCCACCTGACCTTCCTTTAAATCCCAACCGTTGATCTAACAGATCAACGACTCCCGTTCCCCCATTCCTTAATTAATTCCAAAATGACCCCAAACCCTTCTCATTTTCTACATAGCAGCCGCCTTTGATCCCTCCATTCTGTCAAACTCTCTCGAAGCTTCTCAAACCCTAGCCACCACTTCCACCCTAAAAGCAACCGGAATCCATGGCTTCCAAGGCTATCGAAGCCCTACACCAGCCTCTTATAACTCCCACGCGCCTGATCTTTGAACATTCAAGGCCTGACCACGACGAGGTTTGGTCCAGGCTTCATTTGATTCGAGTTCCACAGCCATCTCCGGTTACTCCGGCGTACCATGGTTGCTCGAGCTTGATTTTGACTTCTCCGATTTAGATCAGCGACCTTTCAAAGCCTTTCTCACTACTAGGGTTCTTCTGAAACCCTAACCCTTCGAGGTTTTTTCCAATTCCTTTAGATCCGTTGTGTATCTATGCTAGCCCTAAGTTTTCAAATGATTTCTCTAACTTTCTTCTTTTTTCTTTTATGTGTATTTGCCTCAACTGTGTTCTTGTATTTTCTTCTACCATGTTCTTGTATGCCTCTCCTACTGAGTTTTCCTACTATGTTCTCGCATGTTTCTCTACTGTATTTTGTTTTCTCCTGTGTTCTTGTATGTTTATCCTACTGTATTTTCCATTATTAAGTTCTTAAGTTCCCTTATTAAGTTCCATCTACTGAGCTCTGTTTAAGTTTCTCCTAAAACTTATTAGCATGCTTCTTCTACTGTTTTTATCAGTTTTTTCCATCATGTTTCGTACTAGCTTCTTCTACTCTATTTTTTTCGAATCCTTCTTCTATGTTCTGCGTGTTACTTGCTATCATTGTTTTCCCATGAGTTTCTACTTCTAAAAGAAACATGCAAGAGGTTTTAGTTCTTCTTTGAGACCTCTGAGCCTGTTTCGATCACTTGCCTTCTCACCTTTGTACTCCATTAATGGTGGAAACCCTATGATTTGGGGGTTCTTCCAAGTTTTGTTATGTGATTTGTTTGAACTAGGTTTTTATTTAAAAGCCCCTAACTCTTTTAGACCAACTTCGTGTCTCTAAACTGAGTTTGGACATCCTTGTTTTCATATGATTCTGACTGTTGCTAAACACTTCTGCACTGAATTTTTCTACTGATTTTACAATGACACGACAATCTTCTTTCATGCTTAACATGTTCATATGCTCCTTATAAATTATCAACTTTCCCCCAAAGTGGCTTTTAAATTTGTGATTAGTTCACACTTCCCTATGAATATGGTCTGACTGATTTCTTTCCGTTGTTTGCTGATTTTTTCTGTGACTCGACCTAAGTTAAAACCCTTCTCAGCTTTTGCGACTTACTTCATTCATGGGTCAGTAATTACAAGATCCCTGATTTTTTTATTTACTGGTTGTTAATTGATTTTCTTACCTTATTTGTACAACCATGTACTTCAAAACCCTGTCCTTAAATAACCTTTTATGTATTTTACCCAAATTACATGTTGCGCACCAAGTGCTTATGCAATTTCTTTCCTTAAATTATTTTTACCCATTTGAATATGAATCCCTTATTTAGGGGATGTCTTGTGTAATTGATGCTTAAGTGACAATCAGTTCCTTAACTATTTTCTTACCTTATTTCTGCCTAGTTTTCAACACTATAAATGCACGACTCTTTAACACACAGTAGACAATGGAGAATCCTTCTGAACTCACACTCACACATAATAATATTCTCTTTTGGTCTGCACTGTGGCCTGCGCACAAGACTTACTACTTTTTCTTTGTTTGTTTCTCTGAAACTGGTATGTCCAAATTTAACTTTAGCAGCACAACAATGTGTATTTACTGCTTGTGTGTCCATGTTTGCTTGTTGTTTCTGTATATCTCAGATCTTAAATTGGCATGCTGATTTCCTTCTGTTTGTTTGTTATGAACCCCTATTCCCCTATTACCCCTATGTGTTTTGAGTTATGAATTTAAGCATGGAAATGTAAGTTGTTGTACATGGATTAAGTTCGATCCATGGGGGTCTTGACCTCTAAACAATGTGTTATAACAGGCCTAAGGGTGTGCCAGCATCTCCTATTCCTGGGTATGCCCATCAGCCTGCCTTTTTTGCCTTTTGCAACTTCCCCATTCCCCTATACCCTTATGTGCATTGAATTAAGTTGTTTCCCTTTCCCCTTTCCCCTTTTAGAATTCTACTTTCTGCACTTGCACTCTCTTTTAGTCCCTAAGTTCTGCCCCCCTCCTGTGAGCCTTGCATTGGGACCTTGAGCTCCCTCTGAACATGGACCTTTGAAGGCTGGCCCTTCAACACTGCACTATGTCTTAATTTGGTGATACATTTTGCTGTAAGCACTACCCGGAGTTCATATGAGACACTTAGGGAACTTTGACAAACCCCAAATGGGAGAAAGTCTTTGAAATATGACCCCCTGGAGTTGGTTTACTTTATACTTCAACAGGAAGTCTGAATCAGGCCCTCCTTAGTTGTGCTTTTAATTTCTGATATATTTTCCTTACTTTACTTCTTTTTATGGGCTTTAATAACTTTGTAATAAAATTCTCGAGGAAGGCTAGTAAAAGGAGAGGGGTAAGCATGTATGCAAATGGGGTAAATATCCTGCGTATAGGAGTTTCTAAACTTCTGCACTCTTATATGTAGATATCATGTCTATAGGAATTTCTGAATTTCCACACTCTCATATGTAGATATCCTGTCTATAGGAATTTCTAAATTTCCACACTCTCATATATAGATAACCTACCTATAGGAGTTTCTGAATTTCTGCACTCTCATATGTCGATACCTTGCCTATAGGAGTTTCTGAATTTCTGTGTTCTCATATATAAATACCATGTCTATAGGAATCATGCAATCTCTCATATAGATATCATGTCTCTACGAATTCTGCATTCCCTCATATAAATACCATGTATATAATTACCTGGAAATCTGAATCCTGCATATGCATATAGAAAATATGCCTATAGGTCTTTCAGAAAATTACATATCCATTTTTAAATAGGCAATCATGTTTATAGGTGTTAAATAATCAACTCCAATTAGATATCATGTTCATCGGCTCTAAACGAATTTCAATACCTAGATATCATGTTTATAGAATTTTTGCATTTTTACTATGTCTATAATAGTGTTTAAAATCAAGAATGCGTAGAAAGTATGCCTACAGGAGCTATTAATCAAGTCTGAATGGTTTCACTCGATTATAAATCTAAAACAAGCAATAATAGTGCATTACCAGTCGCATAATTCATGATCTTTTGCTAAAACTTGCCTTTCTTTAATAACTGACAAGTTTTCTTAAATCATCATGTATCCAGTTTAATTCATTATTATGAAATCTGTAGATATCATGCCTATAGGATCCTCGTCCAACACCTAGGCAAGACTGAAGACTAAAATTATAAACTGAATCAGATTTTATTAGCTACAACCAGCAAGCAGGCCTGATTGGGGCTTCCTGTGTGAACTATGTAATAAATCAGTCTGCCGCAACCTTTAAGTTTTAATCAGACCTTAAACAGTATGTGTCAGTCATGCTAATTACTTGCTTTCTCTGCTTAAAGGAGGTGTATTTGAGTCTTTTATTTTTTTTTATATGCTTTCCCCAAACTTGCTATATGTGTTTTTGCCTGTCGCCTTAGTATTTTACGTTTAGAAACCACAAATAAGAGCAATATCTCCTCCCTTTAGGATTAGTAGTCCCAAGTACCTCCGGGGTTGATAGGATTAGGGCGGATAATATCATGCAATAAGTAAACGAGACCATTATGTATTTTAATACCTTAACGGGGCAAGAAAGGGTATATATGGATATGGTGACCACGCGATAACATCATGTGTATCCCCTCACTGAGGAGTGATTACCGGATGTTGTGCGGGGTGATCCATATATTAATAAACCTAGGACCCCCTTCCCTTTGTTTCTTTTAAATCTTTTAAAACCATTTCTTCTAAGAAAATCGACTCTCTTTAGTTCTTTCCGACTTTGTGTATTGGTAACCATTACGCAAAAATACCCTCTTATTCGAAGCATTTTACTTGCCTATGTGTTACTTGTATCTAAAGTCACAACAATAGTTTGGCCGGGAACCACACTAGTGGATCCTGAGGGGTGCCTAACACCTTCCCCTTTGGATAATTTCAAGCACTTACCACATCTATGGTTATCAAAATCAAACATTTCTTAGTGTCCTAATGTACTTAAATCATTGGGTGGCGACTCTTCAATTCAAAACCCAATTCCCAAAAGGGAACGAGTTGTCTTCCCAAATGTCATAAATCCGCTTTCACGAGAAAAAGGGGGCACGACAACATGGCAACTCTGCTGGGAATTTCTTTTAGGATTTTACCATTTTAGGCTATTATTGTGACTTTACGTTTCTTATATATGTCTTTAGTTGCTAATGCCTTGAAGTATTTAATGCCCTATTCTACTACAAAACTAACTTGTCTTTTGTTTCTTTCCCTTATTCCTTTTACTGCTTTCCTTTACTGCATTCATCTATTACTGTTTTAAATTATTGTAATTATTACTTTATGAACGTGTAAATACGTAACAACTTGTTTTAATTATTGCAAATGCATGTTTTCAATATCATATTCCACTCGTGCCAAACAAAATACCATAGCAACGCTTATAATGAGTGGTTGCACTCTTCCGATATTATCACCCCCAAATCCATCTAAGGCATATTTGCGGTAAAACCATTCGATCAATGGTGTAGTCGACGGTTTCGCTCCTTTCCTTCTTGAGTTGTCCACTCAAGGGTGCTAATCTAATACCCCATAGAAACCTTTCTCTGTTTAATTGTGCATGCATCATGATCAAACCTAGCCAAGCCAGTTATGTTTTCCACATAATGACTCTTTAAGATAGTCTTGTCCAAAGTCCCCTGGTTTTCGTAAAACCCAAATGGACACTACCATGTTTTGTGTATTTATTTAGAGAACTAATTGCATCTATGCCAAATATTGATATTTAATGGTCGAGTCTGGTAGGGGTAAGGGACTAACCCTTTTGTCTTGCAAAAATATAAGGTACGAAGTCCCCAGATTCGGCATGGTCACCAACATCCAGCCAAAATTGCTAAGCTAGTGGGAGAATCTTCATTCCAGTGATCAGACCCTTCTTCGAAAATACCTAGGAAATCTACCTTCTCTCCTGGAAATCCAACCCAACAACAAAATCATAGAAGCTGCTACTCTATTCTGGGATTGTGATAGGTCTGTGGTCCACTTCGGAGATATTGAGATGGCACCCCTGCTCGAGGAAATAGGAGGACTGGCTGGTACACCGTGCGAAACACTGGGTTTGTTAGTGCCGGAAAACCACAAGGGTAGACGTTTTCTCAAAATGATGGGTTTAATGAAGAATCCAGACTTAACGTGTTTGAAAGAGTTGTACTTTCCCTCTGACTATTTGTACAAAAGGTACGATCATAGCAAATCTTACCGTAATTATCCTGATGAGTTCGCCCTTACATCATTGGGGCATATCCACCTAAGGGTCTTTGTCTTTATGTTCTTCTTCTTGGGGATGGTAGTATTTCCAATGAAGAAAGCAAGGATCCATACCAGGCTAGCTATGGTCTCCAAAATTCTGATGGAGGGAATTGACGAACATCCATTCGGTCTCGTACCGATGATCATTGCAAAAATGTATCGAGTCCTAGAAAAGTGTCAACAGGGAGCCAAACACTTCGAGGGTTGTAATATGGTACTTCAACTTTGACTCGTGGAACATCTCCAAAAGTGTAGTACCGACAATAAATCTATCGTAGGGACTGGGATGATAATATTGCTTTTCATCATCCAAAGCAAATGAATTACGTGCCCTACATGTTCGCCCTACCATAGAATGCTAGAGAATGGGTTGAACTCTTTGAGAATCTAACTGAGGACCAAGTGCAATGGATGTTCGAATGGTTCCCAATAGAGGAGCTCATCGTCCAATCCAGGGACACATCTTTCCTAATATTAATCGGCTTAGGAGGAACGTACCCTTACGTACCCTTACGTACCTCTTCGGGTTATGATACAAGCAGGTTATACCAAGGGTCAACAAGATGAGTCACTTTCGGGTTGACTTCTAGAATGACGATAGCCCTTACAAGTGCTAGTCTCAGCATATGTGGCATTGCAAGATTGTCATGGGAAGGGACACCATTGAACCGGACAGATACCATACAGGTTGTGCTCCCTATTATTTGGGCTGGCTAGAGGATAATCACAATGGTCTGGGTCAACCCGGGTTCGTTCGAGGTCATAGGATCATCAATGAAAAGGCTAAAGCACAGGTCAAGTACAACCAACTGCGCAAAAGGATTCGAGAATGTGAAAGTGAGCATAGTGAAATACAAGAAGCCAATCAAAGGCTGATTGAAAAGTGGAAAGACATGGTTGTCAGTGCCAACAAACAAGTGGGATACTTGGAACGGGGTTTAGTAGAGCTGGAAAGAAAATTTCTCAAAAGAATCGAGGATTGCCAGAATGCTAAATGAAGTGAGGATGGACACCTAGCCAATGCTTACCGGTCACTGGGACTGCGCGAGCTAGTGAAGCTGTTCGATGGAGCCAATGATGCTGAGTCTGGGGAAGGTCCTTCTAGGACCAAGTAGATAGGAATTTACTCTTTTATGAATTTAATAAAGCTAATGGCCACTAGCAACTTTTATTTCTTGTTATTCACTGTCTATTTGGGATTCGTCTACTTTTTTATCAATGAAATGAGGTATTTAGAATTCTAAGTTCACCAAATCAACTTGTCGCTAGGCCTACCTCGGGCACAAAGAGGTCCCCAAAGTTAGGACACACTTTATATTTCCACACTATGTGTTTAAATATTGCAACATTTTTTTATGATCCTCACTGACTTGTTACCTTTTGTTTTTACTTTTTGTTTATTCCCCTCCCCAAAGGTTAGTTCGTGAACTCTGGCAACATCATCATATTTTACGAGATCTAGGGGCCCTCCACCTACTCCTTCTCTCAGTCCTATCAAGAACAAGAACAAAGGGAAAATGGAAGATTTCAACAATGCCAGAAAGGAGAACTCAACTAAACGGGTAGAGGTCACCCATGGTCATAGTACTCTGGATCCCCAAGGAAAATGCATCCCAACTAGAACAAAAGCTGTTGAAGTTTCAGGAAGAACTTGATCAAGTCCGCAATCTGGCAAATCTATCATTTTCCCTCACAACTCCAGAGGTTACTTTCCCAAATACACTGAATCTTGTTCCTCCACCAAATATCCGAAAGCAAAAAAACCATCCCATTCCTCACCACCACTGCAATACCTGTTATACCTCAAATAACACCCCATTGCTCATCCTAGTATTCTGGAACTCCACAAATGACCACTGTCACACCCAACATTATACCCCCATCTACGCGAAGACTGTGCCACACTCCACCCAGCCCATCTCAAGCACACCCGAGTCTGATGAATAGGACTTGCTCATTAGAAACCTGGCCGAAGAGCTTAAAAAGTTGACCAGCAGAATTCAACGCCTTGAATGTAGTAAGGAAATTGAGGGGCTAATCTACAAATATCTTTGCATACAACCCGATGTCGAACTATCCGAGGGTTATAAACCTCCCAAGTTTGAAATGTTCGATGAGTCCATTTGAGAATGTACTGTGACAAATTTGTTGGAGTAGTAAAAGACGAAAAAATCCACATAAAGCTTTTCATTAGGATCTTGAAGGGAGATGCATTATCTTGGTACATTAGCCAAGATCTGAAGAAGTGGTCAAACTAGGTAAGCATGGCGCCCGACTTTATGGACAGGTTCAGGTTCAACATGAAGAATGTGTCAGATATGTTCTATATTCAAAATCTAAAGAAGAAGCCCAAAGAAACATTTCGCGAGTATGCTACTCGCTAGAGGTCAAAAGCGGCTAAGGTTACACCTGCCTTAGAAGAAGAACAAATGAATATATTCTTCATCCGGGCTCAAGACCCACAGTATTATGACAGGCTGATGATGATCGAGGGCCATAAATTTTTTGACATTATCAAGCTAGGAGAAAGGATCGAAGAGGGCATCAAAAGCGGTATGGTTACAAACTTCGAGGCCTTGCAAGCTACAAATATGGACTTGCAGTCAGGAGGTGTGTCCAAGAAAAGGGACCTAGGAGCCATAATGGTTGCACAAAGAACCAAATCACCCATCAAATACCAAACCTACCCAATGCTTCCACTCACATATCAGCCAACTCCAAACTACCAAGCACCCTCACCCTCTTACCAAACTCTACCACCCACTTATCAATCACCGTCCATATATACACCTATTTTACCCAAATATTCCCAACCCACAGATGTTTACGAAGCCTACAATACTCAACCAGCCCACTATCAATCCCCTCCTGCACGCCAAAACTTCCCTAGTCCTCGACCAAACTTTGACCGAAGGCCTCCGAAACAATATACGGCTATTGCTGAACCTATCAACCAGTTGTATGAATGACTTAAAGCTGTTGGTTATGTCACCCCTATCCTTGCTGCAACTCCTGAAAACCCTTCTTAGTGGGTTAATCCAAATAAATCATGTGCATACCATTCTGGCATGAAAAGACCCACCATTGATGAATGCCATTCTCTGAAAGATAAGATCCAAACTTTAGTTGATAACAAGATTATTGTGGAGAAGGAGCCTGCTCCAAATGTTCGCAATAACCCTATGCCTGACCACAAGGGTAGAGGAATTCACATGATTGAAATAGATGATGATTGGGATCCCAAGGGATCGATCGGTTTGATCACATAAGATGATGACCCAAAGAAACCAATAGTCACGCTTAATCCGATCGTAGTCCAGATTTAGCCCTCTAGGGATGTCGAGGTAAATATGTCTGTGCCACTTGAGTTTAAAGAAAAATCATCTGCAAAGACGCCAGTGCCAATTGAGGTCGAATTCGTGTCTGCAGTAAAGGCTCCTACACCATTAAAAGTTGCAATTTTACCACCCAAGGTACATGATCCGTTCGGAGTAAAGATAGCCATGTCGATTCCAGTGGAAATTTCAGCCATGACACCATTCCATACAAAGACTATACCATGGACTACACACCCAAGGAAAGAAGGATAGGAAAGGTTATGTTCGGAGAGACTATTGTGGCATAGGGTATGACAAGAGCTGGTAGAGTTTATACCCTGGAACATCTGGCTGAGTCGAGCAAGCATGCCTCTAGCCGTCCAACCATCACTGAGACTAGTCAGATGATCTCTGGAGAAATATACAGGCCAAGGAATACTCGGTCATTGACCAGCTGAACAAAACACTAGCGCAAATTTCTATCCTTGCTTTGCTACAAAATTCTGATACACACAAGAATGCCCTTTGAAGGGTGGTGAGTGAAGCATATGTGCCAAGAAACATCACCGGCGGAGAGATAGCTAACATGGTAGGACAGGTATTGGAAAGTCACAAGATCACTTTTCATGAAGATGAGTTGCCACCAGAAGGGGTGAGTCACAACAAGGCATTGCACATCACCGTGCAATACAAAGATTATTACATCACCAGAGTCCTGATTGATGGGGGGTCCAGCCTCAACATTTGTCTGTTGGTAACACTCAGGATGTTGAGTAAGGGACTGCACGAGTTAAAGGACGGGGCCATCAATGTGAAAGCTTTTGATGGTTCCCAAAGATCAACTACTGGGAAATTAGTCTGTGTTTGCAAATGTGGCCTACTTGGTTCGATGTTGATTTTCAAGTGATAGACGTGCCAGCATCTTACAATTTGCTGTTGGGACGACCATGGATTTTTGTCACTCGGACCGTAGCATCAACACTACATCAGGTAGTGAACTTTGAGTGGACTCACCATGAGGTGATCATTCACGTTGATGGTAGCGATCCTATATACAGTCGCCAGACCATTCCGACAATCGAAGGCAGAAGAAAGATAGGTGGGGAGACCTTTCATCATATCGAGCGAGTCAACACCGTTGACAAGGACAAATGGTGGGACAACAAAATTGAGAGCATATTGAACTGGAGTGGGTATAAATCTGGCAAGGGGCTCTGCAAGAACCTCCAAGGAATCGCTAAGCCTATAAAACTCAAGAAACATGGCACCACCTTCGGTCTGGGATATGAGTATACCTGGGAAGAATTCAACAACTAGTCTCTACCATGGCGCGGTTCTTACTTTCCACTGGAATAGCCAATACCACACATGGAATAGACTTTCCAACCGACCGATGCTATTTATAGGTCAGAAGAAGAGGAAACACTGGCAGCAGTAAAGAATTAGTTCCTAGAAGACGATGATTTGGATTGTTGCGTCATTCTCAAGGAGGAGGGGGAGGAAGGCCCTTCCATACAAGCCGTAAGTAAAGGAGCACGCCTCAATAATTGGACCATCAGAACAACCACAGCTCGGCCAGCCTTGGGCATTACTATTAATTATCTTGATGAACCAATAATTGTGGCATGCAATGAGACAACACAACAAACGAACATAGATTCAGAGGAAGATGACATACCTGAAGAGATTGTTAAGGAAGTTGAGAACTTTGAGAACAAACCTAAGTCCAACCTGGACGAGACTGAAGATATTAATCTGGGGGATGAATAGAATGTCAAGGAAACACGAATCAACATTCATTTATCGTCATCAAAAACGAAGGAATACACAAAATTTCTAAGAGAATATGAGAACATATTCACCTGGTCGTATACGACATGACGGGCATGAGTACGTCTATTGTGGCTCACAAACTGCCGACTGATCTGACATGTCTGCCGGTAAAACAGAAGCACAGAAAGTTCAAGCCGGATATGAGTTTGTAAATAAAGGAAGAAGTCACCAAGCTGGTAAAATCCAAGGTCCTAAGGGTAGTAGAATACCTGACATGGTTAGCCAACATTGAGCCAGTACCAAAGAAGGACGGGAATGTTAAAGTCTGTGTTGACTACAGGGATCTCAATCGGGCCAGTTCGAAAGATGACTTCCCCATACCAAATATACATATCTTGATTGACAATTGCACCAAGCATAAGTTGTAGTCATTAATGGATTGTTTCGCTGGTTATCATCAGATCTGGATGGATGAAGAAGATCCTGAGAAAGTGGCTTTCGTTAAGCCGTGGGAAATGTACAGCTACAAGATGATGTCGTTTGGGTTAAAGAATGCAGGGGCCACCTACATAAGGTCCATGACCACCATTTTTCATGATATGATACACAAGAAAATTGAGGTGTACATAGATGACGTTATCATCAAGTCGTAGAAGGACACTGATCCCATGGAATATTTCAGGAAATTCTTCAATTGACTGCGGAGGTACAACCTAAAATGAATCCTGCAAAGTGCGCATTTGGGGTTCCTGCTGGAAAATTACTTGGCTTTATTGTGAGCCACTGAGGAATAGAATTGGATCCATCAAACGTCAAGGCCATTTAGGAACTTCCGATGCCAAAGAACAAGAAGGACATGATAATTTTCTTGGGAAGACTTAACTATATCAGCCGATTCATAGAATAGTCCACGGTCATTTGTGAGCCAATATTCAAGATGTTGAAGAAGTATGCCGCTACCAAATGGACTGATGACTACCAGAAAGCTTTCGACAGAATTGAGGAATATCTATTAACACCACCAATCTTGGTCGCGCCAATCCAGGTAGACCTCTACTACTCTACATCGCAGTATTAGATGGTGCCTTCTGTTGTGTCCTGGGGAAGCATGATGAAACGGGGAGGTAAGAGCAGGCCATTTACTATCTCAGCAAGAAGTTCACTCGGTACGATGCCCGGTATTCTCTATTAGAATGCACCTGCTGTGCTCTGACTTGGGTGGCCCAAAAGCTGAGGTATTACTTCTGTGCCTATACTACATACCTCATATTAAGGATGGATCCTCTAAAGTACATCTTTTAGAAGCCTATGCCCATTGCCAAGCTAGCTAAGTGGAAAATCACGTTTAGTGAGTTCGACATTGTCTAAGTGACTCAAAAATCAATCAAGGGACAGGCACTAGAAGATTACCGTGCTGAAAACCCCGTGGATGGATAATACGAACCCTCGAAGACGTATTTTCCTGATGAAGAGGTATCATTCATAGGAGAAGACATTGCATAATCCTATGATGGCTGGAGAATATTTTTTGATGGAGCAGCAAATTTCAAAGGAGTTGGCATTGGAGCAATCCTAGTATCAGAAACCGGTCAGTATTATCCGATGTCTTCCAAACACAGGTTCTCGTGCACCAACAATATGGCCGAATATGAAGCCCGCATCTTAGGGCTCAAGATTGCTATTGACAGGAACATTCAGAAGTTACTAGTAATTGGAGATTCATACTTTCTTATACATCAGGTACGAGAAGAATGGGCAACCAAGAACTCCGAAATACTCCCATATCTACATCATGTACAGAAATTGAGAAGAGGTTCACAAAGACAGAATTTTGACATGTTCCCAGAATCCAGAATGAATTCGTTGATGCATTGGCTACCCTGTCATCCATAAAACAACATCCAGACAAAAACTTTATTGATCCCATTCCAGTAAAGATCCATGATCAGCCAGTTTATTGTGCCCATGTTGAAGAAGAAGTAGATGGAAAGCCTTGGTTTCATGATATAAGGGAATATTTGGCAGAAAGAGATTACCCGAAGCCTGCAAATCCTACCCAGAAATGCACATCTCGGAGGTTGTCCTATAATTTCTTCCACAGCGGAGGAATCTTGTATAGGAGGACTCCCGATTTGGAATTTGCTAAGGTGTGTCGACGGAAAGGAAGCATCCAGGCTACTAGAGGAAATTCACGCTGGACCTGCGGTACACATATGAATGGTTTTGTCTTAGCAAAGAAAATACTCCGAGCTGGTTACTTTTTGATTACTATAGAGACAGAATGCATCCAGTATATCCGAAAATCCCACCGCTTCCAGATGCACGCAGACATGATAAAGGTTCCTCCCAATGAACTTAATGCAACGAGCTCACCGCGGCCTTTCGCCGCCCGGGGAATGGATGTTATTGGACCCATCGAGCCCGCCGCTTCCAATGAACACAGATTTATCCTTGTAGCAATCGAGTATTTCACCAAATAGGTCAAAGAAGCATCCCACAGAGCAGTAACTAAGAAAGTCGTGGCAGACTTTGTCCGCGACCGCATCGTTTGTCAATTCGGGATTCCAGAATCAGTCATTACTGACAATGGCTCCAACCTCAATAGTGACCTGATGAAAGCTATGTGTGAATCCTTGAGGATCAGATAGAAGAATTCCACATCCTACAGGCCTCAAATGAACGGAGTTGTAGAAGCCGCCAACAAGAACATCAAGAAGATCTTAAGAAAAATGATAGAGAAGCATAGGCAATGGCACAAAAAGTTATCATTTGCTCTGTTGGGATATTGCCCAACAGTGTGCACATAGACTGGGGCAACCCTCTATATGTTGGTTTATGGTACATAAGTGAAATTCCTTTCTTAAGAATCATGTAGGAAGTTGAGCTCGATAATGCAGAATGGGTGAAGAGTCGTTACGAGCAGCTGGCTCTTATAGATGGAAAGAGAATGAATGCAGTTTGCCATGGTCAGCTTTATCTTAATAGAATATCCAAAGCCTTCAACAAGAGAGTCAAACCAAGACAGTTCACACCGGGGCAACTGGTGTTAAAGAAAATTTTCCCGCATCAAGATGAAGCCAAAGGAAAATTCACTCCCAACTGGCAGCGACCATACATGGTTCACCGGGTTCTGACAGGGGGAGCCCTTATACCTGTAGAAATTGATGGAGAAGTTTGGCCAAAATCGATCAATTCAGATACTGTCAAGAGCTACTATGTGTAATCTTATGCTTTCCTATATGATGTAATTTGAACAACGTCACAACTGATTCCCGTTTAAGAGGGGATACATAGGTAGCCTTATGGGTGCGGTCGCAATTCAATAAAATCTTCATTTCCCCCGCAATTGGAAACTGGGGCAGAATTTTGAGGAGGACCCTAAATATTCCGAAGTAATTTCAGCCACTCATTGCAAGCAGCCTTCAGAAGAATCAACCCAATAAACTGGGGTAGAATTTGGAGGAGGAGCCGCAAAATTCCATAGCAGGAGAGGTTGCAATGTCCTGAACCACGTCAAAGTCATCGGTTCATCTAAAAGCTATTTATTAACTATATACTTATGTCATTTTTTTTTACAAACTCATGCATGTTTATTATCAAAATCGCTTTGTTCAGCAATGCTACCCCAATGATACATACCATATCACTAGATCAAAGCCGAACAGGTAGACCAAGGCTAGCAGGGATACGAACTAACCTCCCCTTTTACAAAACTCACGATTTTTCTTTGGATACAGGAATTTGGATTATGAAAGCATATGATATACTATAGACCCACAAGACAAAACATTGATTCACGAATTACCACACATCTCTAGTAGTTGCCATCAACACACTCCAGTGTTATCCCCTGTATCACAATATCCCCGGCGATCCCAACATCAAAGTTGTCATCAGCTAAGAAACTCTAATACCATCAGCCGCTTCATTTTAAATTTCTGCATTGCATAAAGCTACCATTTTGCCTTCCATGACTAAACAATGTCTCCATCTGCATTTTCTGCAGTGCATAAGGCTACCATTATGCCTTCTGAGACTAAACGCTGTCTCCATCTACATTTTACGCACTGCATAAGGCTACCATTCTGCCTTCCGAGACTAAACACTATCTCCATCTGCATTTTTCACACTGCATAAGGCTACCATTCTACCTTTTGAGACTAAGCACTGTCTCCATTTGCATTTTCTGCATGGCTGAAATATCGCCACTTCATTCATACTTGCATGGCTAAAACATTGCTACTTCATTTACACTTGGATGGTTGAAATATCGCGACTTTATTTATGCTTGCATGGATGAAATATCACCGATTCATTTATGCTTGCATGGCTGAAATATCGCTGCTTCATTTACACTTGCATGGCTGAAATATCGCCACTATGTTTACACTTGCATGGCTGAAATATCGTCGTTTCATTTACGCTTGCATGGCTGAAATATCGCCACTTCATTTAAACTTGCATGGCTGAAATATCGCTACTTTATTTACGCTTGCATGGCTGAAATATCGGGGCGTCATTTACACTTGCATGGCTGAAATATCACCACTTTATTTACACTTGCATGGCTAAAATATCGACACTCTATTTATGCTTGCATGGCTTGAAGATTGCCATTTTACTTACATCTGCATCGCTGAAAGATCTCCACTTTATTTACGCTTGCATGGCTGAAATATCGCCACTTAATTTACACTTCCATGGCTGAAAGATCTCCACTTTATTTACGCTTGCTTGGTTGAAAGATCGCCATTTTACTTACATCTGCATGGCTGAAAGATCGCCACCTATTGCATTCTATGGGCTAAAAGATTGCCAAACACTACATCTCATGGGCTGAAAGATCGCCAAATTGTCCAACGACGTCATTGTTCAGAGGCACCATTTTCATAGCCCGAGAACACCATGTCATGGCCTGAGGATCTCTTTAATCTTTTTCATATCATTATTCAAAGGCATCATGGTTTGGAAGCATCATTCTCATAGTCAGAGAGCATCATCATAGACTGCGAATCCTTTATTATACGCTTCATGGCCCAGGACATCTTGGTCCGAGGGCGACATCACAACCGTCCAAACAAAACATTTATGGTCCAATGGAAACTTGTATCATGTTTATATTTATGCAAAATATATGCTTGTATTGTTTATTTACAGGTAAACCGGCACACAAAGACCATCCCGGCAGGAGCGATTCTGCTCCAGTTCCCGCAGCCCTATTAGACCTTAACCATTCATCCCAACCAAGTATTGCATCCGTTCTTGAAAAGTTCCCATCGGCATATTCTGCCGATAGATCCCGAACTACATATGGCCTGATTCATGTAAGACCAAGGATATGTAGGCAGTTGTGTAACCAGAGCACGGTCAGCCTCTTCAAACCATTTCGTTTGGTTAAAATTGGGCCATCATATCTTTATCCGACAACTCTTTCATCCTTCCCGGGTAAAGAGGGGCAGCTGTTGATACCCAATTTTTTCCTATATATTTTTATATGAAAAATACCTTTCAAAATAACATATATATGCGTATATAAGTATATCCCAGGGTCCTATTATTTTTCTTAATTTCTAAAGATTTTAAAATCAATTTTATTACCTTATTTTATCAAGAAAAACCCAATAAGTATTCTTAAAATTATCATTTTGGTAATTCACCTATTGAACTCTCATATTCATGCTAAACTATAGCTCAGATAATTTTTGCATTTTTTTACAAATTTGTTTAGCATATTCAAAAGCTAAATTACATATAATTGCAATATTAGCTTCCTTTATAATTTGATTGCATTTTTATTTATAAAAATTAAGTCCAGTACTTTTAAATCGATGATTATATGTTATAAATCATTTTTAGTACTTTCAATTTATTTTCAGAATTTAATTTGCTAATTTTATAAAATAAACGGGGAAAATGGCTATTTAAAATCTAGCCAGATTTTATTTTGATTGTAGCCTAAACTCTGCCCCAATTAAACCCAGTTGAACTCCACTCCAATTCTTAAAATTACCCAACCCATAGCCCGTTTAAACAACCCACCCGGCCTCCCTTTAAATCCCAGTCGTTAATCTAATAGACCAACGACTCACGTTACTCTATTCCTTAATTAATTCCAAATGACCCAAAACCCTTCTCATTTTCAACCTACCAGCCGCCTCTGAACCCTCCATTCTCTCAAACTCTCTCGATACTTCTCAAACCCTAGCCACCACTTTCGCCCTGAAAGCCATCGGAATCTATGGCTTCCAAGGCTTTGGAAGCCCTACACCGGCCTCCTATTACTCCCACGCGCCTGACCTTTGAAGATTCAAGGCCTGACCACTACGAGGTTTGGTCCAGGCTTCATTCGATTCGAGTTCCATGGCCACCTCCATTTACTCCGGCGTACCATGGTTGCTCGAGCCTGATTTTGACTTCTCCTATTTAGATCGGCGACCTTTCAAAGCCTTTCTCACTACTAGGGTTCTTCTGAAACCCTAACCCTTCGAGGTTTTTTCCAATTCCTTTTAGATCCATTGTGTATCTATGCTTTCCCTAAGTTTTCAAACGATTTCTTTGACTTTATTTCTTCTTTTTTTTGTGTGAATTTGCCTCTACTATGTTCTTGTATTTTGCTCTACCATGTTCTTGTATGCTTATCCTACTGAGTTTTCCTACTATGTTCTCGTAAGCTTCTCTACTGTACTTTGTTTTTTCTTATGTTCTTGTGTGTTTTTCCTACTATATTTTCCATTAATAAGTTCTTAAGTTCCCTTTTTAAGTTCCATCTACTGAGCTCTGTTTAAGTTTCTCCTAAAACTTCTTAGCATGCTTCTTCTACTGTTCTTATCAGTTTTTTCATCATATTTCGTATTAGCTTCTTCTACTCTATTTTCTTTGAATCCTTCTACTATGTTCGGCGTGTTACTTGCTATCATTGTTTTCTCATGAGTTTCTGCTACTAAAACAAACATGCAAGAGGTTTTAGTTCTTCTCTGAGACCTCTGAGCCTATTTCGATCACTTGTTTTCTCATCTTTATACTCGATTAATGGTGGAAACCCTAAGATGTTGGGGTTCTTTCAAGTATAGTTATGTGATTTGTTTCAACTAGGGTTTTATTTCAAAGCCCCTAACTCTTTTAGCCCAACTTCGAGTCTCTAAACTGAGTTTGGACATCCTTGTTTTCATATGATTCTGACTGTTGCTAAACTCTTCTACACTGGATTTTTCTACAGATTTTACAATGACACGACAATCTTCTTTCATGCTTAACATGTTCGTATGATCCTTATAAATGATGAACTTCCCTCCAAAGTGGCTTTCAAATTTGTGATTAGTTCATACTTCCCTCTGAATATGGTCTGATTGATTTCTTTCCACTATTTTCATATTTTCTCTTTGACTCGACCTAAGTTAAAACCTTTGTAAGCTTTTGCGACTTGGTTCATTCATGGGCCAGTAATTACAAGATCCCTGATTTTTTGATTTACTAGTTGTCAATTGATTTTCTTACCTTATTCGTACAACCATTTATTTCAAAACCGTGTCCTTAAATAACCTTTTATGTATTTGCCCCTAATTACATGTTGTGCACAAAGTGCTTATGCAATTTCTTTCCTTAAATTGTTTATACCCATTTGAATCTGATGCTCTTAGTAAAGGGAAGTCTTGTGTAATTGATGCTTAATTGACAATTAGTTCCTTAACTATTTTCTTACCTTATTTCTAACTGGTTTTCAACATAATAAATGCACGACTCTTTAACACACAGCAGGCAGTGGAGAACCCTTCTGAACTCACACTCACACGCAATAATATTCTCTTCTGGCCTGCACTATGTCCTATTCACAAGACCTACTGCTTTTTATTTGTTTGTTTCTCTAAAACTGGTATTTCTGAATTTAATTTTTAGCACCACAACAATGTGTATTTACTACTTGTGTATCCATGTTTGCTTGTTGTTTCTATATATCTCAGCACTTAAATTGGCATGCTGATTTCCTTCTGTTTGTTTGTTATGAACCCCCATTCCCCTATTACCCCTATGTGTTTTGAGTTATGACATAAAGCATGGCAATGTAAATTATTATCCATGAATTAAGTTCAATACATGGGGGTCTTAACCTCTAAACAATGTGTTCTAACAGGCCTAAGGGTGTGCAGCATCTCCCATTATTGGGTGTGCCCATCAACATGCCTTTTTTGCCTCTTGCAACTTCCCCATTACCCTATACCCTTATGTGTACTGATTTAAGCTATTTCCATTTTCCCTTTCCCCTTTCAGAACTCTACTTCTACACTTGCACTCTCTCTTAGTCACTAAGTTCTGCCCCCCTCTTGTGAGCCTTGCCTTGGGACCTTGAGTTCTCTGAACTTCGACACTTGAGGGTTGGCCCTTCCACACTGCACTATATCTTAATCTGATGATACATTTGGGTGTAAGTACTGCCCGTAGTTTATATAAAACTCTTAGGGAACTGTGACACACCCCAAATGGGAGAAAGGCTTTGAAATATGACCCCCCTGGAGTTGGTTTACTTCATACTTCAGACAGGAAATCTGAATCAGGCTCTCCTTGGTTGTACTTTTAATTTCTGATGTATTTTCCTTACTTTACTTTTTTTGCTGGGTTGTAATAACTTTATAATAAAATTCTCAGGGATGGCCAGTGTCGACGCCCCCGATTCCCCCCCTTTCTTTAAAAAAAAGAGAAAGGAATCGGGTTTACGACATTATGGACAAATCAACTCTTATTCCCTTTTGAGGAATTGGGTTATGGATTTTGGATAGTCGCCCCTAATGATTATAGTTTATTAGGACACTTTAAAGAGAAGAAGCGATTTTGAAAGAAAACTAGAGTTCGGGTAAGGGCTTGAGAATATCTCGAGGGGAAGGTGTTAGGCACCCCTCAAGATCCACTAGTGTGGTTTCCGGCCATGCTTTAATTGTTACTTTAAAATAAAGGGAACACGTAAGGTTTGCACATAGCAATTACAGATAAGTTTGAAAGTATTAGGAAAGAAATGACATAAATGATTAAAAGAAGAATTAATTGGAAGGAAACATAATTTTAAGAAAAAATATTATACACAAATAAAGAAAAGGAAAGGGGTCCTAGGTTTAATACAATATGGATAACATCAATGCAATACCCAGTAATCACTCCTCAAAAGAGGGGTCGCACGAGATATCAGCACACAGGTCATCATATCCATATTCTACCCTTCCCACCCCGTTAGTATTTAAACGTGTGGATTGGTCACGAGTGCTTATTGCGTGCTATTACCCGTCCCGTCCTATAAGTCCTAGAGGGTGTTTTAGGACCACTATTCCTATAAGGTGAGGACTAGGTTGAACCCTTAGGTTTAAAGGCCAAAATACTAAGTGATATACAAAAGCAAATAGGACTTCATATAAGGGATCACGTAAAGGCACGTAAAAGGCTCAAATACCCCTCCACGAATAGACATACAATTAGCATGCCTCAATCACATTTAAGGTCTAAGGGAGTGAAAGTTTAAAATCTGGAATATTCAAAAATAGATTAGAATAGAAGCTGAAAGTTTGGGCAGAATTTGGCAGGAGAGTTGAAAAAAAAACAGAAGATAAAGCAGTAAAATACGTAGCATTTAGGAATAGAGGAAAACATTTTTTTTTCAAACACATTTAAGGCAATATACGTATGCAGTATCCTGCGAACATGAGAGGATTTCCGACAGGTAAGGTAGAAAACATATAGCACCAGTGTAAAAGAGAAAGAGGAGTAAGTATATTAGTATTAAACACATCACATAAGACGTTTAAAAGCACAATACTCTGATATTTCTTAGAGAATAGTAGTTTAGTTCTGGACTGAAAAATAACATATAGCGGAGACGTAAAAGTTATTCAGGATTGCAAAAAAAGGGAGAGAGAGAGAGTATTGAATATATTAGTGTCAAAAATATAGTCTTTGAAAATTACAGAAGTCGTAATACTCTAATAATTTTTTAGGGAAAACAGTAGTCCAATCTCGGACTAGAAAAGTAACTTGGTTGAAAACATACAGGTGAAAAGATAAGACGGGAATTTAGTAGTAAAACCAAACGGACTTCAGGGAGGCAAACAAGTCTGGGCGATTTAAAGAGGTTGAATGGCTTATTCTTAAGACGATTAATCAATTTTATCCGGCCTAAGGCTTGCCTAGGAGTTGTAAAATAAACCAGACATGCACCTCGTTTTCCAATTTTAGAGAAACCCTGTTAACCAACCTTATGTGATTGAATAACTAATGAGATGGCAAAATTATTGCAAGTGGACTCCTAATTGCATGATATCTAATGCACGTAATAGTCCTAAGACATGATATCTTAATGCAGTAGTAGAGTTTTTAATTATTAACTAATTACGGTTATGAAAAAATAAGAGACTGAAAGCAAAGGAACCTAGGAGCAGGATTTCTATATGCAGAATGCATGCCTTATACATGATTTCTACTGCATGAATAGGCAAGTAAAATCCTATGGACATGTTCTCTACCCTTACCCTTAACTAAACATGCATAACCCTCCCCAATTTCACTGTAAACCCCCATTGTTCTTTACAAGTTATTACAGATCAAGTAATTACATTACAGTAGTGAAGAGTAAAACAAGAAGTTATTCTATAGGGAGCCTTCAGCCAGGCCCAAATCACCAACCTCACTTATTTAGAGTTTCACAGCCTTTACCAAGGGTTTGGGTGTGGCAAAGTTCCCTAGGGGTCCCTTGGGACCATAGCCAATACCAGGCACCCAAGACAAATCATCATTGACAAGTGCAAGTGTGGAATTGCCAGCCTTGTATATTAAAGTTGAGTGGGTACTTTAGGTACCCAAAGCAATGCTTACACTAACGGGGTAGAACCTAAGTTTTAGGAGTAGTGAGATTGTGATAGAATTTGAAGAAGCTGAGTTGAAAACAATTGAAAGAGGATTCATGAAAAAATAGTTTTTTTGGGAGAAAAGTAATCAATTGATTTTGAAAACAGTTAATATGGAACCAGTTTTGAAAGCAAAAAGTCACACAGTACTCAGGAAACACCAATAGGGGCAGGTGAAAAGGGAACAAATAACTCACAAGCAAGAACACCGTTACATATACACATAACAGCAAAGAGAAGTACTTAAGAATAATCAAACATGTTTCAAACAAAGGGGTCAGGGTCTTAACAGTATTGGATTGACAGATTCACACATCAGGGAAATGTTCAGGATTACTTAATAGCTAAAAGGGTCCTAAATACATGCTAATAGGGTATAGGGGTGAGGGGGAATAAGGAGAAACATGCAGGAAACAAGCACAGGTATGCCAGACTATATTAATCAATACAAAGGCATGCTAATTGCAGTAAGAGCAAAAAAACCATAAGTAGAAGCATGCAAGAGACAAAGGAAGTGTAACACAAAATAGAAACATATTGCTTTTGGGGTTGTAAATCAAATAGGAGACATACCAGTTCAAGGTAAAGTAATGCAGGGTAGTGGTGAGTTATAGTATGCAAGATGGTGTGCAGACAGAGCAGCAGTATAGAGAAGCAACAACAATAGCAAAAGTGAGCAGCAATAACAGAAGTGAGCAGCAATAGAAGTGAGCAGCAGTATAGAGAGCAATGGAAGTGAGCAGCAATATAATGGAACAGTGAAATAGTCTAAAACTCAGCCTGAGTTTCAAACTGGTGGAGCAACCAGTAGTCACAAGAGAAGTGAGAGAGATTATGTGAAACAAAGAGAGCACCAAATATGTTTGTGTGAAAGAGAGAGAGAATTCAAAGTAATGAGTTTTATTCGTGTCTCTCTGTGTGTGTTAAGTGAGAAAAGAAGATTAATACTTATAGTTTTTGAAAATAGTAGAGAATAGAGTAACAGGTACATAATTACAGTACCAAATTGAATCAATCACAGGACTTAATTCAATTAAATCAGGGATTCATGATTCGAATGGAAGTACGAGTTATCAAGTAAGGAAAAGAATCAGTTAGATAACTGATTATACCATAATAAGAGCAGTAAGCATGGAGCATGTAATAAAGGCTAGTTACACAATGCTTAAAACAAGGGAAGTATATGCTGAATACTTAAAAAAAAGTTTAAGTGCACAAATATGGTAAAAATATAAATCAACTCTGAAAATTAGTCAAAGAATCACGGACAAGACCAGAATTAGAGGGAATCAGTACCAAGTATAGAAAGTAACTCACAAGTAAGGAAACAATTTGAAAAATCCATGTAAGAACCCTTGAGGAAAACACATACAAATCAAGGATCAAAAGAGTTGCTCGGAATTAACAGAGTATTCAGTAAAGAGAAGCATTTAAACTTATTTAAACACAAAAGTCACAAAGCTAAGAACCCCAAGTAAGAAATCACATAAACAGTGGAGAGTTGGAACCCTAGCAAAGGTCTAAAGCATGGAAATCAGAAACAAACAGGCATACAATATAATCAAACACATAATCATAGGAATAATCATATAACACTCAAAGGAACATAAAGCATGGTGATTTTAAAAGGGGGTCAGAAACCCTAGTTTTGAAAAGAGGAACAAGCACTACAGGAAAATAGGTCTCTAGCAATCGGAAATTTGGTTGTTAAAACTTCAAATCCGGTCATTATCAATCAATTACGATGGGATAAAAACCGGTCGTCGCTGGTTGTTAGTGCCTCCGTCGTTAAAGGTAAACGACCGAATTTTGATCGCGTCGTAAAAGCCCTTTTAACGATGGCAAGGAATCCAGTTGTTATACCAAGATTAGCGAGGGGAGTTTCCCATCGTTATATGTTGTCCCAATCGTTAAAAACATCACTAGCAATAATTAATTTTCGGTCGTTGTTAGTGTTTGGCGGCCAGAATTGCATCGTTAATTTTATCAACGACATACTTTTTAAAAACCAAAATTTCCCTCCATTAATATGAAATTTTAAGTAATAAAATATATTACACGCATTTGAAATCATACAAAGAATAAAGTTAATATTTACATAAAACTTTTTTTTAATTATAGAGAACTAATCAAAGTAGCAATAATATTACATCCAAATTTCATGATCCTTGTTTTCAATTCCTTAAAGAAAACAAAAAATTAAAGAGAAAGTAAAATAGTAGTTTGTACGGATGACAACTACAACTCCGAATAAATAACATAGATTTCCCTTGTTCTTCGACAATTCTAGCTGCTTCAACTTGCTCGGAACTATCTTTGTGGAAGATTCTTCAAACATCACGTCCTTTATCTGTTAAAAAAGGTGTATATAATTACTTGAGTAAGAAAATAAGATTTAAAATAGGTCTGAATCCAACATTCAGCGTATCATGAAACGTATTACAAATGCTCGCCAACAGTATATAATAGCCACAACATTGGGAGAAAATGATACAGTACAAAAAAGTATTACAGTTTCCTCCTTTTGCACAATCATGTTTAGGAAGAACATTAGAAGAAAGTAATTATCTTTAACAAGAAAGAAACAATTAGGATTATTGGTTATTCAAGACTTTACAAGTTACTGTATTACATAACCAAAATGGAAAAAAATAATTAAAGTGAGGTACATTAGTTATAATACAGATTACTTCAACCATGAGTGGTGAGGTGGCTGTTTCTTCACGGAAATATTTTGGTGGTCCACTGGGTGTTAGATAGGTCTATCAGAAAAAAAATTGATCCATGATCATGGCCTTTGCCTCTTTATTGGGGAACTGCAGCAGAAACATGGCTGAAGCAAAGGCAATATTAATTGGAATAAATAGGAGTTCTATATGGTTTCACTAACATTATATATGTTAGAAAGGGACTCTGTAGATTATTAATATGCTGAAATGAGTTCGTAGACCACCATGGCACTTGAAGGATATTATAGAAGAAATAAAGAAATATACTAAGCTGATTAACTGCACAATCCCACACTGCTTTAGAGAAGAAAATCAGGTGTGGATGCATTGACTCTTTATATATAAACTGGACAAATGAAGATCAGAAACTATGGTTTCCTGCTAGCAGCTATTCTAAGTTTGGTTTCTGCAACAAGGAACAAGCCTTTTGCAACTTAAAAACGTCCCCATAATCAACAGGGTTTGAATGTTTAACTTCTCTCTCAGCTTGTTTTGTATTGTCATTTGCAAGGACTTGTTCTTTAGTTCTCTATGTTTATCTCAGAATAAGAGTTGCTGGAGCTTAGAAAAGGAGGAAAATAGGGGCATAGAGTTACCAAAATGTAGTTTGTTAGTGACTATTTTGTTGTTTTTCCTTTTTTATCAGTTCTGATACTCGTACTTGCTGAAATAGTCTAATATGGTACATGTAACAACCAAATTTACAGTTCTGGTAGCCATAGTTGATTGGAAAATGGAGATCTATTGTAGTTACTTGCAGTGAATCTTATTAGCATATGAAATACATTCTTTAGTGCCTTGCTAGTTCTTTTTTTTATTACATCTACCACCTGCTGTGAGTTGCACAAGATCCTACCATTTGGTGTGACTGTAGTTGCTTGTTTAGTACTGGGTACCATTTCCAGTAGTAACCTATCGGTGCAAATTATGTTCTGGTACATTTGTCCTGATAAATAGATTAGGAATTTCTCAAACAAACCAAACTCCGGTGTTATTCGACTAAGCAAACTATCACCAAATACATGAAGGGGAGAAGAGCTCGAGGGCACGTCTTACTTTCAATGTTCCTAACAAGTTGTTCCTCTGGTACGTATATCTTTCCAAAGCTAATCACCAATAAAATGAAATAAAAAAAAGATAGCTAACATACAAAGTTATATGTAAAACAAATAAATAGACTACCTGATGATCTGCCTCCTTTGTTCAAATACATCTACTGGATGTAACAGATAATTTGAACAATACTCGACAGAAAACTTGCTATGCAGTCTTTGGCAATACAATTCAGGCACATTGGATACAAAGTGGGATATGCAGCATGCTATTACACCAAACAAATATGGAAGACAGGCAAAAGGTTTTAAGGGGAAGCAGAGTGATGACACACAAAAATGATTGCAAATACAGTGTACTGGTTCGTAGTTTTACAGTAAATTTATTTAAGGATATTCACGAGGTCATAGTTGGTAGAAAGCTTACGAACCTGTTAAATATTAATTTTAGCTTGTACTTTGTTGACTTGAAGATGGTGCCGATGAAGGTTGATCAACCAATAAGCTTATAATATGTTCATACATAAAATCTATGTTGTCCATATGTATTTCTAGTGATTCTTTTGCTTTTTTAGTTGCATTCAGCTCGGCCTGTAGTGATTCCTTTTCTTTTTGAGTTGCATTCAGCTCAGCCAGTATTGCATCCTTTGAGGAGCTACCGCCTTTCAACTCCTTAGTGGTTATACCACCCCCTAGTCCAACCACATGAATCTTGTTTTGAGGTCCGAAGCATCTTTCTACTACCTTAATATTCGTAAGAGACGATTCAGATTGAACCACTTCTTGTATCTCATCATATAAAAATACAAAAAAAATTAAAATAACAAAATACATCAAAATAAAATGGGAGGATATAATATGAAGTGCATCAATAAACATACATATTTTTTACTAGCTTCAGGTTCTACAAGCGTGTCATTTTTCTTGTGAGTCTCAAAGAAGATAGTCTCCATGTTCGGTGGATTACCGTCTTTCCCTCCCTTCACATTTAAATAAATATGTCAAGCAAAGACGAGGTTTTTTTTATAGGATTGCACTGTGCACTTACCAGTTCGTAAATAATTTCTCTAATCGGCTTGCTACCCGTACGATGAGGCATTCTCAACTTAGACCTATTGATCGAGTTTCTAATACTTGCTTCCTATATTAAGAAAAAATCATTGAAATCATGAACTGTTACTTACAATAATAAGAAGTTAAAAATAGTTATGAAGACTTACCTTAAATTTTTCACTTAAAAAATATTCCTTGACCAACCATTCCCAATCACTCTTGTCTACCTCCTCCGGGACATCTTTTAGAGCCTCATGCAATGGCTTCAACTTCACATATTTGTGCAATGATCCCCTCCAATTATTCCATAACTGTCGCATATGGTTTAAGACATGCTATCTTTGATGATTCATGTCATCACTATCAAATTTGTCCTAAAATATTTTGCAAAATCATTAATCCAGAAAGTAAAATATTTCATGTAAACTAGAAAAATGAATGCATTCTACATTATGGCATATTCAAAGTTTAGAAGCACCGAGTTATGTTTTCGAGCAGCCCACTTCAATGTCAAGAATATTTTTAAAGCATCAACTGTTTCACACTATTAATAATGTAATTGGCAGAGATCTCTAAGATCATTTGCAAGAATTTACTTCATGAAAATATCTATTTGAGATGATTTAAAAGAAAATTTCTAACTAGCATCTTAATTAGATAACATTTCACAGTCACAGAAACACACTCTCTAATTTAGACACAGAGATTCAAGAAGTGATCCCGGCAAGGGATGCAGTGAAAGACAACTTATAAATGCAAACCAGCTTAAAAATAAAGATTAAGAGGAAACCAAGTTAGAAATTTCAATTAGTATAACAGAGTGGAATCCTCTGTTTCCTTAATTACTAATTGAAACAAAGACTGGAATCAGTTAGAATACCCTCAGATTGAAGATTCAAAAACGTCAACAGATTGAAGATACAAAGATTGGTGAAGGTACCAACTTATAGAGAAAATTGTTCCTTTGTTTTCCAAGTTAAAATGTTGTTATTTTGATGTGGTGAAGGTTGGAAATTTCAATTAGTATAATAGAGTGGAATCCTCTGTTTCCTTAATTACTAATTGAAATAAAGACTGGAATCAGTTAGTATAACATGCTCTATAAAATAGTTTACATGTGCGACATTGTTTACTAACTCAGTTAGAATACCCTCAGATTGAAGATTCAAAAACGTCAACTAATCTAGTCGAATTTCATTTCATGATTAAGTTCACAAGCACTCTAGTCTCTGTTTTTCCCCACAGTTTCAGCAATATAGCTGGATCGTGGAATGAGCATTAACATGCCACAATGTGTGCCTTTTGCTAAAACCTGGCCTAGCCATCCAACTCAGGACATTGCCTTCATTAATAAATTTTAAAGAAAAGATGTGCTGCTAAACATGACTAGCTAAACTTCTCTTTCTCAAGAGTGATTTTCCAGATTATAACCCATGTCAAATTTTCCTGAAAAGAGCAATTCAACCAAGAAAGTGTTGCTTTAGAGTGCTTTAAAAGCTTACCGTAACAGCTCGCCACATGCGCTCCAGCTTATCTTTTCTGATGTCCTTCCATGAATGTACTTGCAATGAACACATATTACGATTACGAACTATTATACCCAAGTGTCTCGAAAATGAGGCTTGATGCTTCCCAATAACCCGATTGTGGTAAAAGTTGACTCTAAATTTTTCAGGTTTGAGTCCTGCAACATCTTTATTCCTATTCTGTCCTCTCACCATTTTTGTGTTTTCAGATTCACATTGATTTGTAGATTTTAATTTTTAACATGAATTCCAATCTTATAACAAACCAAAAAAAAATTAAACTTGAGACCTTGTATCATTTCATCTTCTTGAGCGAGGGAAACATCGTCTTCCGTCGGATCGAAACTAGGAGGCATACGATTATTATTATTATGTGCTAGCTTATCCTGCTCAGAAGATGCTGAGTTGTGATTTTTACTTTCCCCAATCAGATTTCTCTTTCCAACACTTCCTTTATCCGAGCCCGCAGATCTAAAGTTTTGCCCGCGTCCCCTTGCTAAAGCACCAGGAAAATTGTAAGTGTCTCGTACATTCTTCGAAGTAGCTCCAACTTCTGCAGATTTTGATTTCAGTAAAGCATAAAATAACTTCAATGGAATATAAGAAACAAAAAATAATAAAATTGAGACCTTGTATCATTTCAGCTTCTTGGTAGGGAATATCATCTTCCGTAGTATCAAAACCAGGAGGCATAAGATTATTACTATTATGTGCTAGCTTATTTTTCTTAGAAGCCCCAGCGTTGCAATTTTTATTCTCGCCAAACAGATTTTTCTTGCCAAAATTTACTTTTGCAGAGCCCAAAGATCGAAAGCTTTTCCCTCGCCCCCTTGCTAAAGCTGCAGGTTGAAAAAAATGCTAGATTTGCATTATTCAAAGCTATTCCTGTTTCTGCAAATTTTGATTTATGAACATAAAAGCAATACCAGTCCGATAAGAAACAAAACAAAAAAAATTTAAAACTTAAGAGACCTTGCATCGCTTCAGTGTCTTGAGCGATTGGAGCATGGTCTTCCATCGAAGCGAAACCAGGGGGCACAAGAGTATTAGTATACGCAAATTTATTCTGCTCAAAAGCTGTTGAGTTGTGATTTTTACTTTCGCCAACAAGAATTCTCTTTCCAATACTTGTTTTTATAGAGCCCAAAGATCCAAAGTTGTGTCCTCTTCCCCTTGCTAAAGCACCAGGTTGAATATAAGTATGATGTGCATTCTTTGAAGTTGCTCCCATTTCAGTCTTCTGAAATTTTGATGGATTCATGTCAACCTAAAATAAGATAAAAGTACGGAGTAATGGTTAGCTGAGAAAGATAAAAATCATTAAGAATAGTAATAACAGTAATTCTCAAATTTTCATATGGTAGGCAAAAGAAAATTTTGTTGAGCAACAGAAATTGCAAATCGAAGGAGGAAAAAAAGCTGGTAATGTAATCAAGGAGACTGATGGATCAAGCAATCAATGTTAGTGATGTATCAAAGATTGATAAGGGTCAAAATAAACTTACAAGAGATGTTCCTACTAAAAAAGCCTTGGCGACTATTTTAAATGCAGTGAATCCTGTTGTGCAGACTTATGACAAGAATGCCTCTATTGTTCTGTCAACTGACGCAGGATCAAAGGTTAATAATGATGGACCTGAAACATCTACACAATTTGGAATGACAATTGATGAGGAGGCAGATGATGATCGTGGTAATATGGGACAGAAAAAGAAAGGTTTTGGATTTTTAGAGTATAAGGTTACCAATGTGGAGGCTAAATCATCACATGGTATACAGGTGGTACCTGCTAGATACAATGCTGAGAATCAATCCTTGGGAAATATAGCATCTGGGCAAAGGGCAGTAACAGTGTTGAATTGTGGTGATGGGAGTAATGCTGATCAGATCGAGAGGAAGGCAGCGGGTGTACATGGCACGACAGGAGATATCCCCGATGCCATAATTTTTGGACGAATGAATGCAGCTACAACTGATGCTTTGAAGGAGCCTGTGAAATCTAAGGAGAAGGCAAGTGATGCTAGTGTTTCAAAGGGCATGAGAGATAATAGGAGATTGAAGGATATCCTTGCAGCTACAATTTTTTCAGGGATGCTTTCAACTACTGTTGGTGCATTGAAGGTTCCTAGTGAGCAAGATGCTACTGCAAAAAAGTTTGATATGGCTCAACAACAGGTTAATTTAGCTGCGTTGGTAAAGTCTTCTACTGCTGAGAAGAGGGCTTAACAAGTTGTGAATTTGAAGGTTACTACAGATGGGGATGCAACTGGTGTGAAGTTTTTGGATGGAAAAATTGCTATAGATGGTGAGGCAGTGGTAAAAAATTATACATAGCTTCAAGAACCTATAACTGGCAACAATCAACTTGCCCAATGAAAGTAAATGCTTCACCTCCACCAACAGGCAAGAATTGTGGAACTGACCAAAACACACTCATAGGAATTATAGTGTACGGTTCGCTTGTCAATCCATGTAATTTTGCAACCTCCAATCTGTTAACTTCGGTTAAAGCAGCAGCTATGATTGCAAAAATTAAACTGACTAGGCCTATAGCAATACGTTGCAACGGGGTGAAACCATGTGGATCATAGCAATCAAAAGAACACTTCCAACAAAGAAAGCAGTGAGCGAGGCAGCTGAAATTTCAAAGGACTTACCAACGTGACGGTTCATTGTAGTAGCTTGTGACACGGAAAATGTAGTCACTTGAGCATAGACTGTCCAAAATATAATGGTCGTACCCCATGTTGGTAACATTCTAATTACCAATTTAACTTCTTCAACATCGACTAAAGTGCTAAATTCCCGTTATTTAATATGGTTGTCCCAGAAAATTCACCGTCATCTTCTTTAATAGCTGCCAAGTTGGTGAATGAAAGAGGTGCTCCATCATTGGCAAAAAATGGTCAGTTCTCATCTCTTAAGGTTAAAGCACATTGTGGAAAAAAAATATTTGATGAAAATCTTATTCCCCTACAAACATTGGTCTATCAAATTACAGAGTATAGACTGTTATGTTAAACCAAGCTCTCAACTGATTACTTAGATACATGTACTAATAACTATCAGTTCAAGCAAGTAGCAAGAGGCCTGAGGAAATAAATGTTAACAATATCAACTATAAAGGTTAAAAACCTTCATCAGTTCTTTTCCTTTTCATTTGTGTAGAATTATCCAAATTCGCCAAATCGTCATCCTTTTCTTGCAAAATGTCAAAAGTATCGCGAGGTATAACCTTTCTTGTAACATGCCAGCCTTTATTTGAAGGATCATCCACATAAAATACTTGTAATGCTTGGTTTGCTAATACAAATGGCTCATTAGTTTTCAATAGTCGATGAGGGTTAACACTCACAAAGCCATATTCATCCATTTTAACTCCCTTTTCTTGGTCATATACATCAAACCACATACATCTAAACAAGATCACTCTTTTTACTCCAATAAATTACAATTCAAGAATCTCCGTGAGTTCTCCATAATAATCAATATTTTTATTCTCTTCATCTGTCTCACCAACTACAACCACCCCGCAGTTTTGAGTTGTCAACCCCCTGTTATAGTCTTCCACATGAAACCTATATCCATTAGTAATGTAACTTTTGAGACATCTCACATATGGTAGGGGACCACGTGACAAAGTGAGCAAATCGTCCATTTTCTTATTTTTATTACATTTGTACAATTCTACAACCTATCAAAATCAATTATATAATTTAATTAGCAAATACTATACAAAAAATCATGTTTATTAAAATAACAATAGTATATAACTAGTACTAACCTTTTCTTTTAACCAACTAATGAACTCCCTATCTGGATGTTTTTGGGAGGTATCACTTGGAATTTGTGAAAACTCTCTACAAAATAATAAAGAATAACATGTCATTTTAATTGAAATTATGTATAAAGTATAAGTGAATTATTATGTTGAGTCAATACTTACTCGAGAAATGGTTGAATTTCATCACAGTTCTTCAAAATATAAATATGTGCTTGCTCTAATTCATCTGGATTAAGTTTGTCTAATTTTCCAGATCTTAATTCTTTTCCAGGTTGACAAACAATTGTTAAACCTCCATCAGATTCAATAACACCATCATCATAATTCCTCTCAAGGCGATTAAACTTTGTTTCCATTGTATGTAAATACCTTGAGCATAAAGTCATACATTCAGTTGCCAAATATCCCTCTGCGATAGAACCTTTTGGGCAAGCCCTATTACCAACTAAAGATTTCAGAAAGTATAGCCATCGCTCCACCGGATACATGCATCGATATTGAATAGGTCAAACAATCATAGCTTCATTAGCTAAATGAATCGGCAAGTGCACCATCACATCAAAAATGAAGGAGGGAATATCTTTTCTAACTTGCACAGAGTTATAGGAATTTGAGTTGCTATATGTTCTAACTCATCCATTCTTAAACATTTTGGTCGAAGCAAGTTGAAAAATAAAGACAACTCAATAAGAGGTTCACATACAGATTTGTAAAGCATACCACGTATAGCAAGTGGAAGTAAATATTGTAGAAGAACATGGCAATCATGACTTTTTAAGCTTGAAATTTTGCGATCTTTAGTGTTGACACACTGAGATATATTTGATGAATATCCATCTGGGACCTTTATGTTCTT